>SJXQ01006281.1:155006-166569 GCA_006408695.1 Aepyceros melampus | reverse complement strand
GAGATTTTCTTGAACACCCACAAAGTGCCAGGCCCTGTGTGAGGATAGACTGTATTAGACGGGGAGGCAGGGACAGAGGTGGCGTATGCCCATCTCCTTGCCCCGCTGAGGGGTGGGTGCCCCTTTTCCCTCTGCTGAGCAGCTCCCTGTCCTGTTGACTGCTGCCTGGGACCGGGCAGCCTGGGTGGGAGGGGGGACTTCATGAGACTGGCTTCTAGCAGAGAAAGCCAGTAAAGTGGACAAGGGGCCCACTCTGGACTCCGGGTCAGACCCTGGCACATGGTAGGTACTCAGGAAACGGGGGTCCTCACGGTCCTCTGTCCTGCTGCCTGGCGTTTTCACTTGCGGTCTTGCCAGCTTTCCAGGCGGAGAAGCCTGGTGGAGGGCGGGACTCTCCTCGCGGGTTGTAGGCAGGGCTGAGCTTCCTTCAGCCTGGGTCACAGGACAGGGTAAGGAAGACTCTTCAGGGAACGAGGGACCATCCTTCCTGCCTTCAGGTGCCTGATCCTTCTACTCTCCCAGAAGGGGCTGGGAGGGGTGAGCTAGAGTCCCATTGGCACACGGGTCTCGGTCTTTTGCTAAATGGGATTCGGCTGCCTCTTCAAGTTCCCAGGGTGCTGATGGAAGTGGATTATTTAGCCACGTCTGCTAGGAGGCTGTAGTGCAGCCCAGCTCAAACTCTTCCTGTGCCTACAAATCACCCTGCTGAAATGCTAGCTCAGCTTCCACATTCTAAGAAGCTCTGCCCAGCTACTGCCACTTCAAGAAGGAGGCAGCAGTCGGTGCCCCGCACACACCTACTTAGGGTTCTATCAAGTGTGTACTAACCCACCACCTCATGAATGTGGCTCTGCCCAGGGCTTTCTCTGGCCACCAGAGCCTGCTCAACCTGGAGCTGTGACTTGCCAGTGACTGTGGGAGAAGTGGCTAAACACCCCAGTGGCCCTTGTCCCGAGCACCGTAGCTAAGGCCCTTTCTACACTGCCTCCCCAGCTCTGCAGTGAGGCTGAGCCTGTTGTCCACAGCAGTCATCCACTCAGGAACACACTCGTATTGACTTCCTTCCTGCGATCGCCTCCCAGATAAACTGCCCACGTTATCTCAGCATCTGGTCCTGGAGCACCCACTACAGAGGTGGCCAGCTGCAACCCATTCTGACTCTTGACGCAGAAGGGAAGTTCATTGGAAACTCATCAGGAGGCTTAGGACCACACTTAGCCAGACAAGAACCAAGGAAAGCCCCTGAGAGCCCAGGCATGGGAGATGCCCCAACCAAGAAAGTCTGGCCCAGGGCTGCCCACACCCCAGTGGCTGAGGGCAATACTGCTAGCCTCCTTAATAAGTGACAGGAGAGGCGCTGCCTTGAAATAGGAAGCAGGGGTGGGATGCTGGGTAGACCCTGTCCTGGAAAAGGGAAAATTTACTACCGCCGTGTTCAGCATCAAATACAAAAGCGCCAGTTGTGGGGTAAAATGGACACTGCTGATGAAATGCCGAGCAGTGACTGGCCCCCCCAGAAGACATTCCCTCTGGGCAGCCTGGCTGGGTGTGCTTACAGCAGCCTCCAGGCCCTTGGCACACCCCCGTGGACCAGGAAGGTGGCAGAAGGTAGGACCGGCAGGAGAAAGTGCCAGGGAAGGACAGGGCCCTGAAGACCAACTGGCTGGAGCTCTGTATTGTGATGCTGTTGACCTTTGGCGAAAGGACGAGAAGGTGAAGCCACCAAGCTTGCTCCTCTGGGGCCTCGGACTCTGTCTTTGACTTCCTGCGTGTTCCAGTCAAGGTCCGTCTCGTGGTGAGGCAAGGAGAGCTTATGGTGTTCTCACTTGGAGCTAAGTTGATGGGCTCCAGCCATCTTTTTAGGGCAGGCCATACAAGTTGGTGGCAACAAGTAGGTGTGTGTGCCCTTGGGTGAGGAACTCACAGGAGGGCCTGTCTGCCCTGCCTGCAGGTGGGAGTGTCAAGTGGTAACAATATGTGTATGCAGAATGCAGGAGCTGGGAGTGGGGTGGGTTTCCTGAAGGTGGTACAGACTCGGTGACAATAAAGGGTCTCCCTAGGATCGGGCCTTACTCCACTGGAAACACACTGGGTGTCAGTATGGTGTGGCCACACCTGCTTTTGCACTTGCTGTTGACATCCTTCTAGGCACTGATGTTCCAGGTGTGACCAGGACTACCCGATTCCCATCCAGTGGGGTTTTTGTAGAAGACATTTATGTCTGCATTTATGTAGAAGACAGACTTTAGAACTGAACCCTAGAATTTCTGAGGGCGGGATCCAGAAATTGACACTTGTGACGAGTGCCCTCCATCTAGCTGCTTCTTGTATGAAAAGTTTGAAGGTCATTGTTTTATTTAGCTCTTGGAAGTGTCACTCATGGTAGGGGTTTCTTTCCTCTCTTGGCAAGCTAACTCAGTCCAGCTTGGATTCACAGCAGATGTAAAATGATGCGTCGTCTTTCCCCAACACTTGGAGGAGTGCTTTTGCTGTGCTTTGCCTTCTGGAAACAGAAAGACTCAAGAGCTGAAGTCTGCTTGGAAGGGATTTCAGGAGGATGCTGACTCCAGAAAGGCAGGCCAGGCCTAGAGGAAACCGGGATGGGTCATTACTGTGAAGACGATTATCTTAGGATTGTCCAACCACCTGGCCTGGGGCTGGCCATGGGGCAGGTGCAAACAGCCATCGGGATGTAGCCCTGAAAGACTTAGCCATTGCTGATATTCTGAAGTCAGCGCTGACACCGTTGGTGATGTTGAACAATTCTGAGACCTTCTTTTCCTCTCCAACAGGTGTGCGCCTCGACCGAGTGCGTGGAGGCCGCCAGAAATACAAGCGACGGCTGGACTCAGAGAGCAGCCCATACCTGAGCTTACAGATTTCTCCTCCTGCTAAAAAGCCATGTGAGTGCAGGGCAGTCCGCACCTCTTTTGCCAGCCTCTGTTGCTGGAACATCTGGAGTCCCTTGGGGAAATGCTGTCTTCGCACCGCTAGGTTATGGGGATACTGAGGACCACCAAGGAGGGGCACCAGGGTCTGGCCTTGGCATCAAGTACTTCAGGCTTCATTGCTTAATTCAGAAGATCTTTCCTATGGGATTTACAGAAAGTGAAAGTGTTAGTCGCTCAGTCTAACCCACCAGGCTCCTCTGTCCATGGAATTCTCCAGGCAAGAATACTAGAATGGGTTGCCATTCTTTTCTCCAGGGGATCTTCCCAACCCAGGGACGGAACCCGGCCTCCTGCATTGCAGGCAGATTCTTTACCATCTGAGTCACCAGGAAGTTCAGAACAGGATTCTAAATGCAGCATGATTCTAGTCTCCAGAGCATGTCCCCTCACCTCCCCCTTGAATCAGGGTCCTCTCAAGAGAATTCACCAGGCAGCTCACTTGCTGGGATATTTCCCAGAAGCCCAAATCGTCACTGCCAGCAACTTTGTGGAGTCAGAAAGGGAGAGGGTGTGGGAGAAGGATGGACTGGGAGTTTGGGGTTGGAAGGGATGCTCACTATGACACATTGAATGGGGATGGATGACAAGGTCTTACTGTAAGCACAAGGAACTATAGCCAGTGTCCTGGGATAAACCATAGTGGAAAAGAATATAAAAAAGAATGTGTGTGTGTATATATACGTGTGTGTATATATATGTATGTATATGTGTGTGTATATATATACATATATATAAAAGTGTGTCACTTTGCTTTACAGCAAAAATTAACACAGCATTGTAAATCAACTATACATCAGTAAAATTAAAAAAAGAAAAAAGGAAAAAAGGGAGGGAGGGAGGCAGGCTGGAAGGGAGAGAGTAGGGTTTAGACATGTTTGACCTTCCTAAGGCTCCCTGGGACCCAAATTTTCTTCCAGAGCCATCTCAGGCTCTACCTTGGCCTCTTTCCTCCTTCTCCAGGCATTTACATTCTCCCTTTGGTCTTTGCAGTGACTAAAATCGTCTCCTACCTGCTAGTGGCTGAGCCAGACAAACTGTATGCCATGCCTCCCCCCGGCATGCCAGAGGGCGACATCAAGGCTCTGACCACTCTCTGTGACCTGGCAGACAGGGAGCTCGTGGTCATCATTGGCTGGGCCAAGCACATCCCAGGTGAGTCCCACAGGGACACGGGACTGGGGGAGGGTGCAGGCAGAGACTAGCAGCTCTTCTCCCCATGGGTCTGGTTCTAATGGGTGGGAGCCCGGAACCCAGGAGCCATGTGGGATCTTGGCAAGCCTGTTCTTCTCTGGGATCCTTTCTCTCTTTGTGGGATTGGAGGTGAGCAGGCATTTGGAAGGTCCAGTGATGCTCCTGAACTGATTAGCATTCTAGTGGGGCTGTGATTGCTTCTATATTAAGTAACAATCAAAGCAAGTTCTTTGGATCCTTAAAGGCCAAAGAACAGGGTTTTCTCCTATTGATCATATACTGGGAAATAACAGAAGAGGCATTGATTCTCTTGTTTCCTGTTAGTGAAGTGGAGTGGTTAAGAACATGGGCTTGGGAATCAGATTGGGGTTCAAGTTCTAGGTCTGCAGCTTGCTAGCTGAGTGACCCAGGGCGGGTCACCTGACCTCTCTGCACACAGGGAATACCAGTACTTCCTCCTTCATGCACTTTGATGTGGGGATGAAATGCAAGCGTGTGTGGGATGCTTTTGGTACATCCTTAACGTCAGCCATATGCTCCCTATTGCCTTTTGCCTGATCCTAAGGGAGGCCAGTCTCTTAATTTTGATCCTATGACTTTAAGATCATTTCTAGCATAAGCTTATGTAATGAACAGGTCTTGGGTGATCCAGACTTCTCTTCATTGCCTGTGGCTCCAGACCCCTCCTTAGCCTTTTTCAAACTGGATAAAGGGAGGGAGCTGACTTTTATAATTTGTTTATTATGTAGACACAGATACTCACATCCTTTACAGCACACCTTTGCAGAGGGGCTTTCTAAAGTCTGTGCAGTTTGCTCCTTTACAGTTCTAACAGCTTGGCTCTTAGTGTCGGGAAGACAGCCTGTTCCCCTCTGGCAGCGACCTGTGGTGGACTCGGATCCTTCCTAGCTATGTGACATGGGACAGTTTATCTTCCTGTCTGTAGATCCCTTTTGTGTTTGCCACTGGCTCTGAAAGATGAATACAGCATTCGTGGTTCTGTAGCAAAGGTGTCCTAAACCTCAGATGCCAAGGCCCACAGTTGATTGGGGCAGGTCAGAAAGTCTTTATATAAGATGCTATGTGCATGACTTACAGGCGTGAGCCTTCCTGCGGATAATAGCTCAAAGATGGTGCTGGTATCACCGTTGGCAGAAAGCCTAGAATTCCTTCAGCAGGGACTCCTTGACTCAGGGCTGGGCTCCCCGGGGATCTGGGCTGGAGCGCCCTTACTAAGGAGCTCAGCCTCTTGGGATTACACACTCAGTAGTTTTTGAATCTGCCCTGTGTGATTCAGCAACAGTGTGGGGTCAGGCCACTGCTTAAGACACCTCAGCCTGGATTGCTCCACTAACCCAGGGCCAAATGGGGCACGGCCCCCCCGCACACCCCGCTTCCCATCACGTGCTCCTCTTCCAGGCTGAGCAGATAACTGCATCACAGCAATGGCTCAGGAGTGGCTCCTGGTGGACCCGCAGGTCACTGCCTCCTTTTTTGACCACCTCGTACCCACAGTGCTTCCCAGGGGGTGGAGAAGAACCAGGAGTTACGGCGTCCCCTGCACCCATTTTCCTTCTCACCCTCCAGCTCCACCTCTTGTCTGTGCCCAGCCAAGAGGGCAGTGAGCAGAGCAGGAGGTTGCTGAGGATTCAGGCAGATCTGGGCCCTCCTCCCAGCTCGGTCCTACCTGGCTTAGCAAGAGACACTTGGTGCCCCAGTGTGAGATGCTTCATTTTTCTGTGCTCCAGAGTTCCTACCTGTGAATAACCCACTCCTTTGGGTTGTTGGGAGGCTATGGCACATTTAGCCCAGCCCCCACACATAGTGGGCGCTTGATAAATGGCAGAGACCGTGACCATGGTTGTTGTCGTTGCTAATAGTATTAAAAGCCTCCTTTCACATCATCATTTCTCCTTGTCTAAAGCTGAATTCTTTTTGATTAAAAAATAAAATAAACATAGGGGCTCATTTGTCTGTCTCAAATGCTAATTTGCCTATTTTGCATACATTTGCATGCTGAATTATTTGGGCCTGACCTTCTAGTGTTTAAGGTAAAATTAATTAATAGGGTCGTCTGCCACTTCATGTAAACTTCATATTAAGGGTGATGACATAATCAAGTGCCTGATTCAGTTAAACTAATTGACTTAATCCCATCTCAGATTAGATGGAAAACTTATCTGAAGACCTGCTCACTGGCCCTTAGAAAGAGAATGAGAAGGAGCAGGCTTATACAAGTCAGGGCCCCATCCTGGGGCTTGAGTCATCAACTGTCCATCTTGGTTCCTGGACAGACAAACAGAAGGACTGGTTCTTAAATTGGCTCAGTTTAGTGCCCTGGAGAGGAACCCAACCTGCTGCCCTGAATTAAGCACAGGAAACCATATCTCATGCCTCAGTTTCGTCTGGTCCAGAGCCTGGCACACAAAGGGTGCTTTTGCATGCATTTATTGAAGCAAAATTGCACGTGCACACATTGCACATGAACTGTATGTAAGGTCTCTTGAGGGCTTCCCAGATGGCGTTCATGGTAAAGAACCCACATGCCAATGCAGGAGACTTGGGTTTGATTCCTGGGCCAGGAAGATCTCCGGGAGGAGGGCATGGCAACCCATTCCAGTATTCTTGCCTGGAGACTCCTCATGGACAGAGGAGCCTGGTGGGCTACGGTCCAGAGGGTTGTACAAAGTCAGACACAACTAAAGCGATTTAGCATGCACGCACACGCTCTCTTGCGTGGAGTTGTGGCTGATCCAAAGAATTCGACTCATTTCTGCCCTAAGGGTCTCCTTTGGGAATAATATAGATAATTAAAAAAAGATTTTTTTCATGGACAATTTCAAGGATAGGGTAGACCAAATAGTATGATGAACTTTCATTACCTTGTTTCAACAATTATCCCCTAAGACCAATCTTGTTTCCTCCCTACCCACCCATCTCCCACCTCCTGTATCTCACTCATGAGAAGGAAGAGTCTTAGTTATCAAATGCAGCAGGAAAAACCACAGGATGGAACACAGAGGCAGGAGGGATGCCATGGACTTCAACACATGAGTTGAGCTAGGCCTTCAGTGTTGATGGGCAGTGACCATGGAGGAAAAGTCCAGAAGGGCATTAGGTGCCATGCATGGAAGCAGACATACTCATGCGGCATCGAGCCACCAGCTTAGCCAGAAGGAAGGGTCATCTGAGCATAAACTCATTGCTGGCACCCCCCTGCATTTCCTCCATAGTCTTCAGTTCAGTTCAGTGTCCGACCCTTTGCAACCCCATGGACTGCAGCACGCCAGGCTTCCCTGTCTTTCACCGTCTCCCGGAGCTTGCTCAAACTCAGTCCGTCGAGTCAGTGATGCCATCCAACCATCTCATCCTCTGTCATCCCCTTCTCCCGCCTTCAGTCTTTCCCAGCATCGGAGTCTTTTCCAATGAGTCAGTTCTTCCCATCAGGTGGCCAAAGTATTGGAGTTTCAGCTTCAGCATCAGTCCTTCCAGTGAATATTCAGGACTGATTTCCTTTAGGATGGACTGGTTGGATCTCCTTGAAGTCCAAGGGACTCTCAAGAGTCTTCCCCAACAGCACAGTTCAGAAGCATCAGTTCTTCGGCACTCAGCTTTCTGTATAGTCCAACTCTCACATCCATCGTGACTATTGGGAAAACCATAGCTTTGACTAGGTGGACTTATGTCGGCAAAGTATGTCTCTGCTTTTTAATACACTGTCTAGGTTTGTCATAGCATTTTTCCAAGGAGTAAGTGTCTTTTAATTTCATGGCTGCAGTCACCATCTGCAGTGATTTTGGAGCTATGGTTTCCATTGTTTCTCCATCTGTTTGCCGCAAAGTGATGGTTCTGAACACATTCTTCTGCAAGGGTGCGTTCAGTGGAGTAGCTGAGGGTGATTGGGATCCTTCAGAATAGCAGCTATCCTTTTGTTTGCGTCAGTCTGAAGTTGCCCATCCCTAATACAGGCTTTCCCTTTGAGGTGAATTTTCCAAGTATTAGGTTGCCCAGAGGACATGCCCAAGTCTTCAGAGTGTCCACCTCGGAGCAAGGGGCAGCACAGGCAGTGAGTACCACTTGATGAATTGCCACCCCCAGATGTTATTAACTGTTATCCTCCCAGCTCAGGCAGCCCCAAGGGTGCCCCAGTCAGACAGCCTCCCCCCAGCCGGCCCTGCCCGGCCCGGGTTGACATGTGCACGACCTCTGCAGGGGAGCCCCCCCAAGAGGCCTCCTCACAGAGGGTCCCTGGGCGGCCCTGCGCCCAGGTAGCCACTGCCTGGCTCACCCTGGGGAGAGAACGCCAGCGGCCGATGAAATATGGGCTGCCGAGTGACAGCAGCTGTGTCTGGAGTGCCTCAGATCCTATAATTATATCTCCCTTTATTACCTCTGCTAATGGCCCTCCAGGTCGACAGAAACGATAATAAATTAACAGATTATGAACTCCACTTGCCACAAATTATGTGCTCTTTTTTTTTTTTAAATTCTAGGAGCTCGTGCTGTCAAATCACTGGGGGATGGGGTCTTGGGAAGAGCCTGAATGTTATTAGATCAGTTGGTGCCGATAAAGCAACTTTCCGGGGGTGGGCAGCAGAGCTCAGGGTGGGAGAGATGGGAAGAGAGGGGCAGTGGGCAGCCCCCCGGGGCCCGGTGCCACATGCAGCTTCCGCCAGCAGCCCCCTCTGCCTCGGTATTGCTGGTCACCTGATGGAGGGGCAGACCCAGCCCAGCACAGAAATGCAGAAGTGAAGGGTGCATTGCTGAAGGGCAGGGAGGAGAGCTTCAGCTCCTTTGTTTGGGTTTAATAAAAGAATACTGCTTCCAGTAAAGTAGTGGCAGAGGCGTGGAAGTGACGCATTCCGAATACCCCTGTTTCTTAAGCACCACTGTGTGTGTGGGTGTGCACGCACGTGTATGTCCCCTCCCCACTGTGACTCATCCTGTAACATTGCTTTACACTCTGCTGTGTCCATTTAGTTATATGAACTAGTAGCAATTACGGTGTGCTAAGACGTGTTCTTCTAAGTGGTCTATGCATTAGCTCATTTAACCCAAACAAACCCATGGGGTAAGTATTATTATTATTCCCATTTTAGGCACAGAAAAATGTGCCCAGGGTCACCGCCAGGGGGTCAGCAGAGCTAGGATTCCAACAGACAGGCTGGCTCTGGCATCTAGGCCCTTAGTAGTTGCATCTTTCTTGGGCAATGGGTATCTTTCCACATCTGCACAAATGGTTCTCTCTAGTGGCTTCTAACGTACCATTCACCTAGCTAATAATTACTTTTAGTACATTTCTATTTAAGGACGTTGGTTGCATGCAGCTTGTTGCCTGCTTTGGGTCCTTACAAATGGATCTAGCAAACACCCCTTCACATGTATCTCTGTGTGTTTATACATACTTCTCTTTCTAGGAGAAATTCCTAATAGTGACGTGGCTACGTGGATAGGAACATGCCTTTTATGTTACGGTTAATTTAATCTTACTTCAACATGCAAATCAAACTAGGCAAAATGTGTATGGAGAACTAACTCTTAGGTCCATCCCCACCCCCTCCCCCTCCTGTCTCCTAGAGGTCATTTTTACTCCTGTTTTTTTCTTCTAGTGTTTCTTTTGTCAAACATTAGAAAATATTCAGACTGTTTCACATGTTAGAAAATATCCAATCTATTTTCCCCCTCCCCACATCCCTGCAATGTGAAGCTGCTTCTATCTACCAGGCAGCACATCGGAGCATGCAGCTGGATTTTGAACACTATTTCCAGCTCCTTCTGAAGGAGGAAGAGAGTCAGGGGCTGAGTCACTCCCCAGATCAACCTAGCCGGAGGTGTGTGCACAGGCCCCAGGGCACCCTCAGGTGCTGCCCCTACGTCCCGAAGGCACTCATCCCCCCTCCCCATCACCACACCTCCACCACACCCCCTGCCCTGCAGGCCTGTCTCTGACTCACACAGGATCAGCAAAGGCAGCTCAACCTGGAATCCTGCCTAGAGGACTAAGAGGGTCCAACCCTGTTCTTTTGGCCTGTTTTCTCGTCACCCGGGAGTCAAGGCCCAGTGGCGTCTGTCCGTTCCCTCCTCTGTGCTGGGAATGTTTGTGGAGGCCCTCTGCCCCAGGCCAGGTGCTTGGCAGTGGGGGAGACCATGCTCCCAGGAGCCCAGAGGTAACAGCTGTCCACGCAGACACACCCCACTCGCCTTTCAGAGCTCGGCCCCAAAGGCTCCTCTCCTGTAAAGCCGCCCGGACTCTCTCTCATTAGGGCCAGACTCCCCCTTTGCTTATCATCAGCCCTTCCTCTCGGGGTAGCTCTTCTGACAGCTCTAAACCTCACAAGACATACACTGGGGTGTGTCTTTCCTTCTTGGCCGAGCTTATGAAGGCAGGGCCTGGCCCTGTTCAAGCTGGCCGGTCTGTCCCCAGTGCCCAGCACAGGGCCTGGCACTTAGTAGGTGCTCAGTAAGTATTTGTGGGGTGAACAGAGGGGCAGAACTCATGGTCTCCTAGTGATGAACCTCGCACAGGTCTTTTCTCTTCCATTTCCAGAAGCCCAGCTCGCCCTCCTTCTCTGCCTCCTTCCAATTCAATTGTCTATTAATTTCGCCCCGTCCACCTCCTACATCTTCCCTCCCAGTCTGTCTGCCTTGAGACCCGCACACCCAGTGCAGTCCACACGTCCGTGCATACACACACACACACACATCCGTGCTGGCTGATTGGTATCTGTTAATTAATGTCGCCCCTGGCCTCTCCCGCTCAGAGGCTCGATAAGGGAAATTGGATGTCCATTTCTATCTATCTTTCATTACCTCCCGGCTCTCCCCACCACTGCAGGCAGCCGTCCTCTGCTCCCACGCTGGGGTCTGGACAACAGCACACGCCCCTGACCCCTATGTGCCACAGCCTGTCCCCCAAGAAGGCGCAGCCATCCACGCTCGCCCTGTGGCCACAGTGTAATCGCTCCAGCTCCGTGGGTGGTCACCTGAGGGTGCCATCAGCCGGGTAGTGATCCCAGGCCCCGGGGCTACAGATCAGCCTGTGAACCGCAATGATCAGACTAAGAAGGGTGTTCACTGGGAACGGGGGACCTGCTAGTGAAGGGGGCTTCATCCCCTGGAAACCCCCTAAAGTTGAGCACTGGTTACACTGGTTGGAAAGTAGGGAGGGACAGTGGCTCTCAGAGACGCGGGACAGCAGATGAGGGTGGGGTAGGCTCCATGGAGACCCAGGGCAGTGGGCCAGTCTGGAAGCTTGGGACCCCCAGGGCCTCCAGGCTTAGGGGAGGAGTCAGGTCAGTAGCATGCCAACAACTACAACGACAGCAGCGGCTACAGCCGTCGCCACCTTCCTGGTTCAGGTTTGCTGAGCACTGACTGTGTGTGTGGCTGGGGTGGCAGGGGGATTTGGGGGAGCAGGGGGA
>SJXQ01006281.1:99274-152553 GCA_006408695.1 Aepyceros melampus | reverse complement strand
CGCTGGGGGACCAGATGAGCCTGCTGCAGAGCGCCTGGATGGAGATCCTTATCCTGGGCATCGTGTACCGCTCGCTGCCCTACGACGACAAGCTGGTGTATGCGGAGGACTACATCATGGACGAGGAGCACTCCCGCCTCGCGGGGCTGCTGGAGCTCTACCGGGCCATCCTGCAGCTGGTGCGCAGGTACAAGAAGCTCAAGGTGGAGAAGGAGGAGTTCGTGACCCTCAAGGCCCTGGCCCTGGCCAACTCAGGTACGGGCAGGGGTGGGGCCTAAAGCGGGTGCTCAGAGAGGTCTTGGGGCCCATGGGAGCACGCACAGCTCTGGGGCCAGCGATTAGGGTGGCTCTAAGGAGCAGGAGTGGCGTGATGATGCTAGAGCTTCTTGCCACCAGAGGTTGAGCATGGGGGGCCCGGAGTTGCAAAGGTGGTGACGAAGGCTGGCATTGGTTGAGTATTTCCTAAGCCCTCCACTGGGCCCTTGCCATGCAGATCAGCATGAGGGTTAAGAGCACAGATTCTAGAGCCCAGTTGTTAAGAGTCAAATCCTGCTTCTGTCACTTGGGAAAGTCTGTGCCTCACTTCACTCTGTGCCTCAGTTTCTTCATCAGTAAAATGGGAATAACAAACAGTCCAGACGATTCCACCCCAGAAGACTATGGAAGGGATTTACTTCTGTAAAATTATGCTTACAACATTCCTGGCACTTAAGTACTCAGCCTATTAAATCAATTAGCCATGAACCGATTTCGTCTTACAATTCAACCCTATAAGCAACAGTCTTATCATTTTAACCCCACTTTACAACTGGAGACACTGGGGGCTTGGAAAGCTGAAGCACATTGCCCAGGGTCACACAGCCAAAGAGTACTGAACCTAAGACCTAAGCCCAGGTCCCCAGATTCCAAAATCAACTCCAAGCTTATAAAGACTCCTTAAATCTCCTGCTCAAATTGCTCAGGCCCAAGAGAGAAAACCTTCCTGGCATTAAAAAGGAGGCTTCACTCAAATTGTTTTAGCCTCTACCTACCAACTTCCAACTAGACTATCTGGGAGCTTAAATGTAACCTGTGTCCATGAAGGTGTCTGCCCTCTGCAGGTACCAGGCCAGGTGCAGGGAGTTGGGGTGGGGATTGCAGAAGAAGGAGAAAGGCAGGCTCCCTCTCCTAAAGAAAGAGTGTCATGCACACAGACAGTTAATTCTGCTGCTGGGTGCATGCAGTAGGCAATTGCTTAAGTCTCAGTCAAGTAGAAATGGGACCCAAGTTTGAATTCTAGCTGTGATAGTAGCAGTGTGGCAACCTTCCTTAGCTCTGTCCTGTGTGTAAAGTGGGAACATCTCTGTCCCTCCTCTGAGCACTTTTGTTTTTTAAATGATCGACTGAAGACAAGCACTTAGCTCTGTGCTTTGCCTAGAGGAAATGTTCAATAATATTAATTATTGTCATTATTATTAATATTTGAGGAAACAAGTGTTATCAGTGTATGGAAGAAGGAGAGCTGGTTCCAGATGTACAGACAGGATAACCAGCTGGTTTGCTTGATGCTGTCACACTTTCACTGGAAGTTCCATGTCCTGAGAAACAGCAGTTCCTGGAAAAGCAGGACAGCTGGCCCTCTAACAAATGGCTTCATGGAGAGGGCAGGGGTTGCCGTTGGTGCCCCACTCAGGCCCCCCCTTACTAACTTAACACACCCATGCCCCAGCTGCTGAATTTTGCTGCTAATAGCTCATAGCTTCTCCCTTCACCAGAGACCTACCCTTACCTGCCTTGTTTGCAGGATTCCATCAACTCCCCCCACTCTACACATACCTTCAGTCAATGGCAGACACACACAGGAGAACAAAAGGCTGGACTCCTGGAGTGGGATCAGAGCCAAGCCAGGCTGCCTCCCAACCTTGCTTGCTCCTACCCTTGTTCTATCCTACCTCCCACCTTTCTTTCTCCTGAAAGCACACTCTCCACAAATCCCCTGCACCTGAACCCCTCTCTGTGTCGGGCTCTGCTTCTAGGAAACCCAACCTAATAGACAGAGGGAAGCTTTTTTTTTTTTTTAGTTCAAATCCCTTTTATTAAAAAAAAAATTAACGTAAAATAAGAATTAAACATTTTACATACCTCTGTAGAGACCATTTACCCACACCTTGGGATTCCAAAATTGCAATGTAGTCTTTGTTAGAGAATGCCAATGCTATTGGGATTTTTTCATATAGTTTCAGGTTGACAGAGTAACTGATCAGGTAGAGTTCCATAGAGTTCCACACACCAGCCCACCCACGTCCTCCAATCCCGGTGCACCATTTCCCCTATTATTAACATCTCCGCTTAGTGTGGTAATTTGTTACAATTAATGAGCCAATGTTGATACCTTATTATTAACCAAAGTCCAGAGTTGCTAGCAGAGCGCACTCTTTTGTGTTGTTCGGTTCTGTCCGTTTTGACAAATGCAGGAACAGATCTCGGTCGTCACATGTCATGCAGCCGAGTTTGACACCCTCACAGTCCTGCATGCTCTCGTATCCAAAGGGAGCCATTGTAGTCAGCGGTCATAGAGGGGCTGGGGGTTTGCTAGGGCAGAGGAGGAAAGGAAATCAGTAAGAGCAGAGGACACTGGGGAGCACAGAGAGACGCAGCAAGGCTGGCCAGACCGTCAAGGGCACATCCTTGTTGTTGGAGTCTCCTGACTGCTTCTCATGAAAGAGACCTGGAGCTCATGCTTGCCCGGACCAGTAGAGGAGTGTGAAGAGGTAGGGGCCGCTCAGCGGTCACCTCACCCTGCCACGGACAAACTGCAAGGGCTCTCCGAGGACTATTCAGCTCTGCCAGCTGCTCTTGTCTTGATCTCAGTAGATACAGACAAACGTGCACACACGCACAGCCAAGCGCGTGCATGTGCACACACACACAAACATGAAACTCCTAAGGACTGACGGGCTTCCCCGATGTCTCAGTGGTAAAGAATCTGCCTGCAATGCAGGAGATACAGAGACCCAGGTTCGATCCCTGAGTCAGGAAGATGCCCTGGAGAAAGAAGGGCATGGCAACCCACTCCAGTATTCTTGCCTGGAGAATCTCGTGGACAGGAGAGCCTGGTGGGCTCCAGTCCACAGGGTCACAGAGCTGGACATGACTGAAGCGGCTGAGCACCCGTGCAAAGACTGATGAGCCCATCAGGAGCTTCAGGCAGCATCAAGCTCTGCCTGAGTACGTGCTTTGTTGTGAGCGACAGAGTGCTGGGAACTTGGACTTCTTGGTCCCGTGGTGTTTACCAGGGCATCCTGCAGCTCTCAGCAGATCCAAGAGCTCTAAGTGGGAAAAGAGTTTGTGATGCCCATGACCTTGGCTGAGCCATGGGGTGATCAGGTGCAGATAGGAAATGGAGGAAGAGCAGGCCTGTTGAGAGATGAGGCTAGAAGAGCTGTTGGTATTAGACTGGAGCTCCGGGACTGAAGCGAGTGGGATGGAATGGGGTTGTATAGGGAGCCTTGAAAGCCTCCGGGGACATGGCCTGTTCCCAGCAGCGAGGGGGAAGTCATCCAGGCAGATAGTGTGTTAGCTGGAGGAGAGATGTGCCAGGAGGTCTTTGGAGTGGTCCTGGAGGCAACCTACCGTGGGTGCCTCTGCTGAGGTTACGTGGGCTGGAGCACCTCAGAGGCTATTGCCCCAAAACACGGCCCCTCGGGAGCCAGCTGGCTGTCTTTCACCCCCTCCTGGCCTCTCCAAGGCTCCTTGACAGCAGAAAAAAATTCATAGCCATTGATTTTGTAATTAACAGTTTATCAATGCCATCGATACAGACTCGCTGATAGATTGCAAAGAAATTAATCTTGCAATGTTATTTTATTTCATTTTCAGTCGAAGGCAGCTGCCAATTTTGGCCTCCTTGGGGAGGGCGGGGTGATGGGGAGAGGAAGCTGGCAGGAGGCATGGGGTCTGGATGGACAGGTCACAGCCTTACAGGGACCATGCTCTGAAATCAGCCAAGAGTGTAGGAATGGAGCCAGGTTTCTCCCCCAGCTGCCCAAAGGAAGAGTCCTCACTGCCTTAGCAACAAGGATCAGAACACTGGGGGGAATCTCAGGTATGGGGCCAGCCCCACAAGGGCATCTGCTGCCTTCTGAGTTCTCAAAGTAACAATAATGATGACGTTTATTAGTTGCTTACTAAGTGCCTGATGTGGAGAAGGCAATGGCATCCCACTCCAGTACTCTTGCCTGGAAAATCCCATGGGTGGAGGAGCCTGGTGGGCTGCAGTCCATGGGGTCGCTAAGAGTTGGACACGACTGAGCGACTTCACTTTGACTTTTCACTTTCATGCATTGGAGAAGGAAATGGCAACCCACTCCAGTATTCTTGCCTGGAGAATCCCAGGGATGGGGGAGCCTGGTGGGCTGCCATCTATGGGGTCGCACAGAGTCGGACACGACTGAAGTGACTTAGCAGCAGCAGCAGCAGCTGCAAGTGCCTGATGGCGTGCTAGCTCCTTTGGCCCTCACTGTGAGGCGTGCACCCTCATGTGCTCCATTTCACCGACAAGTAAACAGTCTCAGAGAGCCTAAGTACCTTGGCCAAAGTCACACAGCATCTAAGGCTCCAGAGTCTCATCCACCTCACTCTACTGCTGTCTCATAAGAGAAAGAGGCAGGACCTGTGGAGGCATGGGCTGAGTGCGGGGGCCACAAGGTCAGAGGACATCCCTGGGGTCAGCCAGTTTGTACAGCTGCCCTCAGCAGTCTGTTAGCTAAACAAACACAGAATAGAAAGAAAAAAAAAATTAGCAAACACAGCATGCAAAGAATTGCCCTGTTCCTTTGAGGAATTTGGGAAACTTGCTCAGCCTTCCTTGGTGACCCACCCCAAGCTTCTAGCTCACTTGACCCACATGCAGCCTTGCCCTCCCACCTTGGACAGGCCTTGGGTGCTGCACTTGAGGGTGGAGGCTCAATATCTTTAAGGAATGTCAGAAGAAGGTGGGTTATTCTTCCGGAGGCCAGGAAGTGGGCTCCACGTTGCTTTGACTTGGACCCACCTGTAACCCAGCCATCCTCCGGCACCTCCTTGCCCCTCTGAGATTTAGGTAAATTTCATTTGGAATTCATGGCCAGAGTGCAAAGCCCTCACCAGGATTTTCTAGACCTCCCAATAGCATCTCCCCTCTTTGTGCGCTACCTGTCCAGCCATGCTATCTCAGTTCCCCCATACGCCCCACCTCAGGGCACCTAGACGCAGAACTCAGCCCCTTTATCTGTGTACATACAACTTGTAACAACTATTCGGTAAGGTCAGTGAGTGCACTGAAGACTTGAGCTGGTGCCTAGTGGCAGCACTAACAGTAAAGTCATGATGATGACTGTAATGGTGATGATGGCAGTGATATGACTGATCACAGCATATGACTGATAAGCTGATATCATGATGCTGATAAGATGCTGATGGGGGTGAGGGAGGTGAGGGTGATGGTGATATGACAGTGGTGATAAACTGGTGATCATGATGGTGATAAGCTGATGAAGATGGTGTGATAAGATGGTGATGGTGGTGGTGGTGGTTATGGTGATGATGGTACCATAGATGGGCACTATGGTAACATAGCTGCGACAAGTACTATTTTAAGCCCTTGATGGGTATTAACTCGTTTAGCCTCTCAAGGTAGATCTAGCTATTATGGCCTTTCGCAAATGAGGAACATGAGGTGCAGACAAATGAAACAACTTGCTGAAAGTCACAGAGCTAGCAAGTGAGGGGGTGAGATCACAATTCTACCACTTTGGCGCCAGAGTACCCCTCCCCTCGCCACATCCCGCCCCCACCTCTGGGGCAAACCCTTCACTGCTGGTGTTCAAACCCTTCACTGCCGGTGTTCAAACCCTTCACTGCCGCCTGCTGGTGGTTATCTAAGAAAAGTCCTCCATAGGCACAGATCTCTCCTTGGGTGTGAACCCCAGCTCCGTCACTGGCCTCGGAGACTTCAGACCGGCAGCTTCACCTTTCAGAGCCTGGGTTTGTCTCTGTGACGTGAAGGTCTGGAAGGCTCTGAAAGCAGTGATTGGCGCCCCCTACACCCGGGGCTGCGCTCCGCAGTCGTACCGCTGACGCCCACTCCCCTGTGTCCGCAGATTCCATGTACATCGAAGACTTGGAGGCGGTCCAGAAGCTGCAGGACCTGCTGCACGAGGCGCTGCAGGACTACGAGCTGAGCCAGCGCCACGAGGAGCCGCGGAGGACGGGCAAGTTGCTGCTGACGCTGCCCCTGCTCCGGCAGACGGCCGCCAAGGCGGTGCAGCACTTCTACAGCATCAAACTGCAAGGCAAGGTGCCCATGCACAAACTCTTCCTGGAGATGCTGGAGGCCAAGGTCTGATGGCCCGGCCCACGGACGGAGTCCCGCCCAAGGACAGCCGGATGGACCGACGCAAACACCTCCACAGCCACCAGCCTCAACATTCAAGTCCTGTATCATGGCCGTGAGCCGTCGCGGCGGAAGGGGCTCCTCGCCGCCTGGCTGTGTGCAGAGTCCCGGGTGCTGGAGGGGCGGGGGGTTGGGGATGGAAAGGCAGGTGCGGGGCTCATCTGTAACTGGCTCTTTTTTTTTTCATTTGGTATGTGGTTTTGTTTTCCTCCGCCATGGGCAATGCCGAGGCCTGGGCCTGAGGCTGGAGACCACCAAGGAGGAAAGGCAACTTCTCCCCACCTGATCACCAGGAGGCAGCACATACATTTCCTAACCACTTCTCCGCCATCCCTCCCGCCCCTTCGGCCTCCACCCACGGCCTGGGCGGGCAGTGTTTAGTGCCGAGGACTCTGGCATACTCAAGGAGGGGTATACCTTTGGAGGCTTTCCTCTCCCAGAAAGCAGGTAGTTTCTTCCAGAAGCCCTGCCTACTCTGAGGTTCTGCCCCCTAGGAGGCCCCACGCCTGCCTGCCGCAGTCCAGATGGCTTCCTCCCTCCATCCTTCACCTAGGCTCCCAGGCCAGCCCAGCTCACCATCAGGGGACTAGCCGCCAGAGCGCATGGATTTTCCTAGTCACCCCGCCCCCTTGGTGCACCCCCCATCCGCCTTCCACTGCTGCCCCAGGGTCCCCTTCTCCTCCCCCTGCCCCGGAACCCCACTGTGACTTCCTGCCCGACCTCAGAGTTCACCCCCACTGTGGGTTTGACCAGCCAAGACTTCAGGGCCCACAGGTGGGGATGGTGCTGGCTCAGAGCAGAGCAGGGTCCAAGACACCACGCCCCAGCGGGCTTCTCCCACTCCCTGGGGGCAGTCGGGCAGGTGGGCCTGGGGAACTGAGGGATATGCAGGGACCTGGCCCCTCCGAGGGCACCCTGGGTACTTGATTCTAGGCTGGCAGCTCTAGGAGGATCCAGGTGGGATAGGGAGAGGCCCAGACCAAGCTTTGCTGAGCACAGAAAGGCCCCAAAGCAGAGATGAGCAGGCAAGGGAACTCTGAAGACAGGGGCTCCACAGAGGTCACCAGCCTGCTTGATCAGTGGGCACCAGGATGCGCCCTCCCTGGCCTTCCAGAGGGCAGGGTGAACCAGTGCTGCAGGAGGGTTTGCACCTCCATCCTTAGACTAAGGAGGTATAGCATAGCTCCCCTGGTGCACTTCTGGCAGGACACCCCACCCCCTACCAGTCCATCAGGCTGTTGCATAAGGTACCAACCACCCCAGTTTGCCCAGGACCCGTTTTGGCATTGAGAGTCTATTTGCCAGGAAACCCTCCAGTCCTGGCCGAATGGGAACAGTGGCTCACCCATTTCGGGGAGCGGCTATGAAAGTTCATTATAATCCACTCGGATTGGGGGGAGGGCAACTTGAATACACCATCTGGGGCTCATGGGGTTGGCTGAGAGCAGTTTAAAGGACCTCCAATGGCTGAAGGAGTTTCAAACATCCATCCAATCAGCTGTCTAAGCAGGGATGAGAGCAATCCTGCCAGGGACACTTACCCAGGGAGTACAACACATTCTACCCCCAACCTCTAACTTTGAGAGGCAGGCAGTTCCCACCCACCCAGCCCCAGGACCAGGAGGCCAGGCGTCCTCCTCCACAGCCTTGCAGCCTTCCGAGGGAAGCAGCTACTGCTGGTTCCACCTCTCTATACCCAGATACGGCTCCTTCTGAACTTTTTCTGCCAGGATGCACTAAGGTCACCCCAGGCATGAGAGCTGGCTAAATCCCATCTGCTGCTCTCAGATACCTTCATGGAGAAAATCAGGGGTTCCAAGAGACTTCACAGACCAGTGAACTATGCCCCCTCCCTTTGTCTGTGGAGTCCTTAAGGCCAGAGTCACTTGTCTGGCAACGCTGGAATGATCCAGGCTGCTGCTAGCCTCCTGTGCAGTCTCTGATCTGGGCGGATAGATGCGCAGGTGCCTCTAAGGGACCAGGGGTAAAACCCAGGCCTACTTAGCTGTTGGGGGCCATTCATTGACATCTGACCTGGAGAGATGGGGGTCTGCTCTGAGGATGACTCCCTTAGCCTCTCGCTGTGTTGTGTGTTCAAGGAGGCGGGGAACAGAGGGTCACACCTCATCACCCCCGTTCTGTGTAGAGTCACTGCTTGAGTGTGAGGACCTGAGCGTGAGCCGCTGCAGGAGCTAGTTCACAACTGGTCTTCACTGTCCATCTTTTCTAGAAAAAGCACCTCTGATTAACAGTGCAACAAGTGGTTTGTGGGCGGTGGTTGTTGTGTATACAGGGCAGCTTTGCCTTGCCGGAGCTCCTGCATCTGCCAGCGTGCCAGCGTTGGAGCCCCTTTATAGCAGAGAGGGGCCACGGTCCTGATGGCTTGGTGCCACTGAGGTGGCTGCTGCTTTTACATTAAAAAATTCTCATGGCAACAGGAAATGTACCAGGAACGATGAGAAAGTCTTTTCAATGGGGAAGGCCCTGGTGCATACTAGATGGATCCATTGGCATTCAGAGAAGAAGTTTATGGGCCAACTTCTTAGTTGTGAGCCTAGCCAGCTTTTGGGACCCCCTGGGAAGTGGGGAGGAGGTTGAGGGGG
Source organism: Aepyceros melampus (assembly GCA_006408695.1). Lineage (NCBI taxonomy): Eukaryota > Metazoa > Chordata > Mammalia > Artiodactyla > Bovidae > Aepyceros > Aepyceros melampus. The sequence continues at coordinate 143,538 of SJXQ01006281.1, read as the reverse complement.
GTGACTTAGTGGAGGATGTGAAGCAAGGAGAGTTTAGGACACCCCATCCCCCCTAAACAGAACAAAACTGAAGTTTTCCCCCCAAAACCACTGTTCTGGAAAATCTGTAAAGAGGACATAGCCCTTCTCAGTTGTACTCTCATGATACAGGTCATTGAAATGAACCAAGAAATAAAATGGAAAAAAAAAAATCCAACCATGGAGAAGGTGGTATTGGCTGGGTTTTGTTTGGTGCCCGTGTCCCCACACTTTCTCGAGATTCTAGACTGGCTTTGGCACATGTGAACCTTGATAAGGGCTCTCAGATTTTGGTTCAGAGGAAGCTTCAGTGATTCCCCAGGGCACAAGTTAAGAACCAAGTAGGAAGACCAGAGCAGGATGATGGGGGGAGGCCATGCAGGGCCTTAAAGGAGCCGGAGTTTGCACCTGCCCCCTGGGCCAGGGGCCACCCTTCCCTCCAGACTCCCCCCAGCCCCTTGAAGACAGAAGGCGGAGGGGGTTGTGGCGAGGGGACAGAGGCCCGTGCCCACGGAAGAGCACCAAAGAAAAGCACTATGTGGAGATTGTTTTATTTTCTAATAAGGATAATGTGGCGGAATGGCTTCTTAAGATGTATATATTTTTTAAAATGGTCCCTCATTGCATCACCCCCCTGTACGTACTCCCACCTCTGTATGTGTTCTCCCGAATGCCCTAGGAGTCTTCCCATCCTGGTCCCATGTATCTGGAATCTAATAAATAAGGAACAGCCTATCAAGAGAGTCTCTTAACACATTATCTTGGTTGGGAGGCTGTCCCCTGGACAGCACTGCCCGCAGGTCTCAGGCTGATGCTAGGTGAGGCCATCAGGAGAACCAACTTGGCCTCAGGGTTCTCTGGGGGTTCAAATGGACATTAAAATGTGTTCAGCGGCAAAATTCAGGGATGTAAATTAAGCAGTCCAAAAATCCCGTCTACTTCTTTTCAGGGTTTGAAACAATAAGAGTGAGACCCTTTATTATTTTCCTTGGTGTCATAAAAATGGAGCGTCAGATATATGTGAACCAGAAACAATCCATTGCCTTAGGACTTTGAAGTGCGTCTGTGTGTGTATGCATATGACACAGAGTGCAGAATGCCCTCGTGTTGTACCAGGGCACACTCAGGTCCTGTGAGAGGCAGAAGGGAGGGCCAGAAAGAGATCAGGAGGACTACATCAGGATGCTTTTTGTTGTGAGTAAAAACACCCCATCTTATATGGGCTCACCGGACCCATTGCATTGGATAAGTGTGAAATCTATAAATGGGGGTAGGCATCAGGTAGGGTTTGATCCAGAGGTTCACAAAATCAGTAGAATGCTGGCTCTATGCCTCTGATTCTCTCAGTTCTTCCCTCTTCTGTCTGTATGCTTTGTCTTCACACTAGCCTCTTAAATAGTAACAAGAAGACTGCCAACTTTTTATTTTGCATCATGGATAGAGAGGGAAAAAAAAAAATCTTCCTGCAACCATGGAAAATATCTGGGCTTCATTCTGAATCCCAGTGAATTTTGTGCCTGTCCTCACTGTGACCACCTTGGGGTGGGGCCAGTCACGGACATCAGTCTAGCAGCCTCACAAAAAAAAGAATTGGTTTGAAGTCTAGGAGGCAACCAACCAACTATGATACCCACAGAACCCACACACCTAGACAGCTCAAGGCCTGATAACCTTCAGTGAGCAGTCAAGTTCCCTGAAGCTCTTGGAAGAGAAAAGACAACGTGGCAGTCTTTGAGTCAACACCTAGCAAGTCTTGAGCGTGAAATGAGTTAAGTGTTCGTGGAAGTGAAAGTACCCGATGTGGACTATTTTAGGTAAATTCTCAATTCACCTACATCTGGTACATGTATACATGTATGTATACCCACGCCCCTCCCACACACAGCTGGTATTCATGCTACTACCTTAAGAGAAAACAGTTAAGAACAACAGTCAGCCATAGCCTTATATAATGTAATAAAAATAGAAATTTTTATTGGATTATATTTTAGGATTTTCTGTACTTCAATTTGCCTAGATAATTGTGATCAGACTAGCTAGTAGCTCATTTTTTTCATCCATTTTTTATCTCTCTTCATTTATCATCCTAAATATCCCTGCTTTGTGTTGGCAAAGGATTTGGAGCATCAAAGGGGAAAAAAAACATAACTGAGGGTCATTCATTCACTCAACAAATGTTTACTGAGGGTCTGTCCTGTGCCAGACACTTTTCTGGGCAAAGAGACTACTTTAGTAAAGAGAAAAGGCACGATCTCTATCTTCCTAGTGCACACAGTCTAGTGGGAGGAAGAGAGGGACAATGAGCACAAAAAAATAACCAGGTTCTAAGTTGGTTAGGATGTGATAAGTTCCATGAAGGGAAAAAGACAGGCTGTGGAGGGGAGGGGTGGATGGAACAAGAAAAGGAAGTGGTGATATCGTTTTAAAAGGAGTGGTCAGGGCAGCCTCACTGAAAATGTTTCAATGAACAGTAAGTTGAAAGGGGAGGGTCACATGGGCATCTGTAGGAAGAACTCGCCAAGCAGAGGGACCAGCACGTCCGAAGGCCCTGAGGCAGGAGTGTGCCTGGTATGCTCAGTGAACATCGAGAAAACGAGTGTGGTGGAAGGAATGGGAGAGGGTGGGGGAAGGAGCACAAACCACTAGGGGGCTTGGGGCCACAGGAGGTGTGGCTTTCACTTTAAGTGGAAGATTTTGATTAAAGAAGAGCTATGATCTCATCTCAACGGGACCCTTTGGCTGATGTGTTGATGACAGAGAAGGACAAGATTGGAAGCAGAAAGACCAGTTAGGAGACCACAGGTGGGGTGACCATAGCCTGGACCAGGATAGGGGAAGAGCAGGGGCTAGGAAGTGCTTGGGTCTTGGATCAGTTTTGAAGCCACCAGAATTTGGTGATAACGTATATCGAGTTGTATAGTGTTGTCATCCAATAAGGTGAGAATACTCCGAGAAGGCAACTCTAGGGGCTGGCTGGGAGAACTAACTCTGTTACTTTGAGAGGCCATTGAAGATCCAGGAGAGACATCAAGAAGGTGCCAGGTGTGGGGTCGGCTAAATAGGGAAGCAAGAATGCGCCTCCCTATAGAGCAGATGTTAGCACTGACCGTCTTCACCAGCCGTGAACTCTCTTTCATCTAGCCAACAGCCGCCTTCACTCTCCACCTAGCCTCAAAGGCAGTAGAGTAGAATTCATGTTAGAAACACAGATTTGGGGAGCAGAAGGGACTTAGTAGCTACCATTTTATATCCCTACTTGAGAGTTGTGAGAAATGAGCCTAAATTATAATCTCAACCTTGAATCTCAAAAACTGTGGGGTAATGGACTGCTTGACTTGATTTAGACTAGAAGTTCGCAAATGGGGCCAATTTTGCCCACAAGGGTATATCTGGCAATATCTGTATTTCGAGTATTGCACAGTATTTCGAGTGCAAGCCAGGGATGCTACTGGACATCACAGGTTGCAACAGGCCAGCCCCACAACAAAGGACAATCTGACCCCAAATGTCAAGAGTCCTGGGGTTGAGAAACCCTGACTTACATATATTCTGGGCATTATCAAGAAAAGAATAACCCTAGGGTTTCAGGGAACAGAATTTGGAGGTGTCAACTATCATTCCCAAGCTCTTCCTGCCCCAAGAGCCACCTCTCCCTTACCTGGTCTTGCTCTGAACCCGACAGGTCTGTCCAGGGCAAGCATCCCACACTCTATGTGAACCGTTCCTACTCAGAATCAACCTAGAGGTGTGAGGAGAGAGGGCTTCAGTTCTGCAGTCTCTGCAGTCAGGCTGATCTGGTTGCCGTTTACATGCAAACATTTTTTGGGGAAGAAAGACAGCACCTATGGCTTCACGTCTGGAAGCAGTGGGTAGCCTTTGTAGTACGGCACGTGCTCCCTGTTTGAGGATGAAGAACAAGAACGTAGGCGCCTCCACCCCCTCTTCCTCTTGGCCCCACGTGACCCTCCCCACGACTGCCCTTACTTATTATGGTGCTGTTTGTGGGCTTTCTCTTATTGTTTCCTTCCCTGGCCTGGGATGGGCTGGGAACCTGGGGCATAGCCATTCAAAGTCCCATGTCTTATGGTTTGGAAGCCAAATCTTCTCTACAAGAGGAAGGGTTAAGAGTCTTTAGAGGCCTTTTTCCAACTTATTTTTTCCAGGAAGTTCTGCAACCATTTCCCTGCTTCTCAGCCGCAGTCCTTAGCTCATCAGTGCAAAGATCCCATTGGCAGCTATCACAAGCCAAAGCCAAGGCACTGTGGCGCTCACTCAGCTACTGAAGAGTCTCTCCCCACCTCCCCTATGGAGAAGATGGACCACAAAGGCCTCCCATCCCCTCCTCCCACAGACATACATGACAAGCCCTACAGTCAAGTTTGGAGCAAGGCTGAGCCAGGGTCTGACATAAAGAAGAGAAGATTCCAGAGCAACACATGGGCCACATGGACTACACTGGCCCCCATTCTCAAGACTCATTAAATTACATGTTCCAGATAAAGCCACAATACCACATTCAATGCCTGTTCTCGGGTCACTTCCAAAGAAACAACAGTCCAGCAACCACAAATAATTTAAAAAGTGACATTAGTCTTACCCTTGGCATACCCTTACTACCAGCAGCGAGATGTTAAATGATCAACGCACAGCAAATCTTCATCAGAAGCTTTTTTTTCATCTCTCTCTCTCTCCTAGGCAGCACTTGCTCGTGGAAATCTTGCTTGTGCACTCTGTCCCCGCCCAGCTCCCCCAACTCAACCTTCGAGGTGCCCCTTCTCAGCTGCCCCGTCCCTGATTCAGCTCTTTGTTACCTAGATCAGCCCAGCCTCTCCAGTTTCTTTCCACTTTACTGCACAAGCTAAAGAGGACCTGGAAGCTGCTCCAATAAGCAAAGCCTCTTCCTGAGCAGAGGGCATGGGCGGAGGGCTGTGGAGGAAGACTGAAAACCTCACCTCGTCCTGTACTTCATTTTGCCTACGGTGCAAATTCACTTCACTCCCAAAGAACAGATGCTACCTGGAATCCCAGAGAGCTGACCCCTTAAGCTACCCTGAGGTTCCACTGGACACTCTGTGGTTCCACAGACCCAGGAAGTGCCCTTCCACGGTCTCAACTCCAGACTCAAAGGCCAATGACTGTTTTAGGGGAATACCCAGAAAGGCAAATCTTTTCTGATCCAGGATGTACCATCTTTTCTTAGTGAGGCCTGACAAATTCTAGTAACTTTGGCCCCCTCTCTTTACTCATTCATCACTTGGCACAGGACTAGATTTTGGGGCATGGTGGGGACCCCTGGTTTAGCAGAGAATATGGACATCGAACTAGTGGTTTATGAGGGTGTCTTACCCAGGAGACTTTCAGCAACATATGAGCATGTGTAACAGGGCAACCAACCTGGTCTTTGGAGGAGCAGGATTTGTATAAGTAACCATCCTTCAGGAGCAGGTAGAGGCTGAGACCTATAGGAGAGGAGGAAGCCAGGTGACGTTGGGGAGAGCATTTCCGGGAGAGAGACATACACAGAAAGAGAGGTTGATATGCTCTGGGCTTGCCCAAGAAACTGGAAGAAGATCATTTGATTGGTTGGTTTAGTTGCTAAGTCATGTCCAACTCTTGAGACCCCATGGACTGTAACCTGCCAGGCTCTTCTGCCCATGGGATTCTCCAGGCAAGAATACTGGAGTGGTTGCCATTTTCTTCTCCAGGGAATCTTCCCAACCCAGGAATTGAACCCAAGTCTCCCGCCTTTCAGGCAGATTCTTTACCCACTGAGCTATGAGGGATTGATTGGTTAGTTGGTGGCAAAGGGGCATAAGAGAGAAGGCTGGAAATGAGAGGGGCCAGACTGCACATGGCGCAGTCAGCCTAGTTGAGGACATTGCTGTCTATCCCAGAACAAGTGGGAAAGTCTGGCAGCGTTCCAAGTAGGGAAGGGCTCATGTAAGGTCTGTCTCTCCCATCTACAGACAGTGGGTCAAGCTTTCCGTCCTCCAGGGACCGGTGATGGAAGTGAAGCACAGGCTTTGGATTCAGACTGGCCCAGGCTCGGAAGTCCCTGCTCTGCTCTCACTGGCAGTGTGGCTACAGCTAGGCACCTCCCCTCCCATCTGCGCAATGGAGCACACCGTACCCTGTAAAGATGCTAACAGGTTACGTGTTCGTGGGACCACAGCTATATCCCAGACAATTACACATGTTGCACTGTTTGTCCTTCATGATGGGTGTTTGACGTGAATGCTGCTGCTTTCATGTTGTGGGTGACTAAAGCTCAGAAAGCTTCATGAACTCACATAAGGTCACAGAGCTCAGAGTGGAATCCAAGTCTGTATTGAGTTAACACCTTCCCTGGTGGCTCAGCTGGTAAAGAATCTGCCCGCACACGGAAGACTTGGGTTCAATCCCTGGGTTGGGAAGATGCCCTCAAGAAGCGAAAGGCTACCCACTCCAGTATTCTGGCCTGGAGAATTCCATGGACTGTGTAGTCCATGGGGTCGCAAAGAGTTGGACACGACTGAGTGACTTTCACTTTTCACTGTATTGAGTTCAATTAAAATCTCTCCTCTTAACCACCACACCGTATTTCAGACTAATTACTTTTTTTTAATTGATTTTTATTTTTTAGTTTGTTTTGCTTTACAATACTGTATTCGTTTTGCTATACATTGACATGAATCAGCCACGAGTGTACATGAACTCCCAATCCCGACCCCACCTCCCCACTCTCGCCCCACACCTTCTCTCTGGATTATCCCTGTGCATCAGTCCCAAGCATCCTGCATCCTGCATCAAACCTAGACTGGCGATTCATTTCACTTATGATATCATACATGTTACATTACCACTCTGCAAACTCATCCCACCCTCTCCCTCTCCCACAGAGTCCAAAAGGCCATTCTATACATCTGTGTCTCTTTTGCTGTCTTGCGTACAGGTTTATCATTACCATCATTCTAAATTCCATATATATGTGTAAGTATACTGTATTGGTGTTTTTCTTTCTGGCTTACTTCACTCTGTATAATCGGCTCCAGTGTCATCCACCTCATTAGAATTGATTCAGAGTAATACTCCATTGTGTATATGTACCACAGCTTTCTTATCCATTCATCTGCTGATGGACATCTAGGTTGCTTCAGACTAATTACTTAAGGGTCAGACATATAGCAGGCACTCAGTGAGTGTCCTTTCCCCGATCTCTCCCACATCAGGGAGCCGCAAGACCTCATAGAAGCCACGTGAACCACAGATATCTGCTCCCTTCCCTGCCAGGGCCAGCTTGCTGCCCATCCAGGTCAGCTCACTAATATTCAGTATTTCCAGCTGGACAGGGAGTCTTCCTCTGTGCCATGCAGCCCACGTGTACGATCACAGTGGGGCCTCTGGGGGCCTTGCTTTGCCAGTTAAGTGACTTTGCCCAAAATCATGCCCCTTGTAGGTCACTGAGCTGGAGTGATGCTGCTGGCCTTCCGACCACATTATGTGTGTGTGAACGTGTGTTAGTCGCTCAGTCATGTCTGACTCTTTTTGACCCCAGGGACTGTAGTCCACCAGACTCCTCTTTCCATGGAATTCTCCAGGCAAGAATACTGAGTGGGTAGCCATTCCCTTCCCCAAGGGATCGTTCTGACCCAGGGATCAAACCCAGGTCTTCTGCTTTGCAGGCAGATTCTTTACCATCTGAGCCACCAGGGAAGCCATACTACTAGGGACAAAATTCCAGGAATTTCACACCTTGTTCTTGGTATGAAAAATTGGCTTTGAAAAATTTCAGCCTAGCCTCATGGGCCAATATTGGAGGGATATTCCTATCATCATCCTAAAGGTCCCTGGATGGAAGGGATAGACTCATTTATCAGAAGAAAAGCCTTGGTTATATGCTGTTAGAGGTCAGAGCTTAGACAGAAGGGATCTTATGTCTCCAAATAAAACACAGAGGGTCTGAGGGTACCCTGGGAGGTGGAGGTGGACAGGAATGCGAGGGCAGGTATTTTGTGTCCCTCGAATCACGCCTGGTGTGTGGCTGGTTCTGTTTAAGGTCACTTTCCTGGTCACAGGCCTCCTGCAGCATAGACACGGGGAGTCTGCCAGTGTCTGGCACAGAGGAGGAGGGGGGTGGTCCCTGCCTGGCCCTTCATCCTGTGTCCTCTGCATCCTATGACACAAGTAATCCCCTGCTCCACACCAGGGTCACTACCAGGAGGGTGGGGTTGGGGAGGGGAGTAAACAGGAGACCAGTAGAGGAAAGGGACCTGGGACAGATGTGAAAAGTACTGCCCCACCCCCCCAAAAAAAGAATTTGACTCAGAGGAAATGTTCCTGGAAGGAGACAAAGCTCCCCCGGCTTCCTCTGGAAATTGCTTTGTTTAAAATGCAAAGTGCAGATGTGTTTAGATGACATCTCAACATCCATCACCGGATGCAAATACCGACCCTGGGGAAGAGGAGCCCCTGTAAGTCACTCAGATCCCCAATCGAGTGCGCGCGGTGACGGCAGGCCGAGGGGGCAGCCCAGGGGTGGGTGACGGCTTGCCGCCGCCTGGGAGAGGGGCTCGATCAGGTGCACTGGGGGAGGGAGCCCAGCCCTGGTGTGGGAGGGGTGGGTGAGTGGGTCCACGTCTGTGCCCAGCGGTAGGGATGACCTAAGGCAGCGCGCGCGTGCAAGCGCACACACACAGACATATACACACACCCCTGCCCCAGGCTAGCTGCTCTTGGATGGGGTTACAGGGTGTGGGATGCTGCTGCAGGCAATTGAAGGACAAGCTGTAAACAAGGAGCTGTCAGGCCCAGGGACAGAGAATTAGAGCCTTTTCGGGGAGCAGAGGATGCCCCATGCCTGGTCACTCTGTCCCAGGAAAACTGGGGAAACTGAATCCCTGATTGGAGGTGGGGTGGGGCTCTTCAACCCAAGCCCACCACCTGTTATCTCAGCCAGTGGTCTTCTAGGTGGTGCTCCACAGTCGGCTTGTATACCTTCAAGGAAAAAACTTATCGCCCTGGTAGGATTATCAGAAAAAAAATCCAAGATGCTCAGTTAAATTTGAATTTCAGACAAACAGGGAATAATTTCTAGCATGGCATGCATNCCCCTGCAACTTCTCGCGCGCGCGAGCTCGCGTGGCCAGCGGGGCCGAGCGTCGGCCCCGCAGTGGGGCGGGGGGAAGCGCGGCCTACGTCACTAGCACCACCGCCGGCCTTCGCTGCTGATTGGACGCTCCGAGGGAACCGCCTCCACGACTCCCTCGCTCCCTCCGCCTCCCGCCCCGCCCTCCGGCCGCGGGCGCGCGCCCTGGGAGAATCCGCCGCCCCGCGGTACCCGGAGCGCTGGGCCTGGGGCTGCGGCCCGGACCCAACGCTGCGGGGAGCTCAGGGTCCAGCTCCCACAGCTGGATTCAGTGACGGTTCACGTCTTTGGTTTCGAATTAAATGCTTTGAATAAAAAGGTTTGAGTACAACTTTTTTTTAAAGTGTAAATACCTCAAAAGATTTGAAATATATGTCAGTTTGCGAGTTTGGGTTTTTTTGGGGTTTTTTTTGTTTGTTTTTTTTGAGAGCATCAGATGACCTGCAAGGAGTGCAGAATATATTTGAANATAAAAAGGTTTAGTACAACTTTTTTTTAAAGTGTAAATACCTCAAAAGATTTGAAATATATGTCAGTTTGCGAGTTTGGGTTTTTTTGGGGTTTTTTTTGTTTGTTTTTTTTGAGAGCATCAGATGACCTGCAAGGAGTGCAGAATATATTTGAAGGCCATTGACACTGACCCACTGAACGATTCATCCAATGGATTCTTCCTATAGGAAGACCCGGGGCCTCGCGTGGTTCCCCCCCATCTGAAGTCACCAGCGGTGCCCGGTGCTGGGCAGGTGCCCCACACTTCAAGAAGGGGCTGGCTCTGTTTTTCCCGTGACAGTACTCTTTGTATGTAAGTTGTAAACGTCTCTATTATTTCCACCCCCTTCCCCGTCCAGGACTTAAACTAGAACTCGCTTCCTATGGTTAGCTGCCTATCTTCATGTCCATGGGAGGCCCAGGAACTGTCTAAAGTTCAGCAACAACAAACTAAACTCCTCCTTCAAGTTTGAAACCTTTTATCTTGAAAACTATTAAGTTTGGGTAATAAAAACATATGCACTAGGCAGCCGCCCCTCCACATCCTTTTGCGAAAGAAAATCTGCCAAGGACATCAAAGCTCTTGCTGTAGCTAAATCATGAAGTATGTTGAGCAAAACGCAGAAAGGGTTCACCTGTAAAAGGGTGTTCTTTGGTGACTGCTTTAAAATATATATATATGTATAGTTATGTATGCATGTATTTGTGTGTATGTGGGAAAAAAAAAATGTACAGCCAAAGAATGGTGAGTTAAGTTTCATCTGGGGCAAAATGAAGACTGTAGCCCTGGAGACAGCCTCTCAGATAACTGTGAGGAACTGCTCTGAAGAGCTGGGGGGAGGTCACTGTATGTGACTTCCATGAGGAGGATGCTTGCACTTAAGCACACATTTTGGCAGACAGTTGCTGCTAGTCATAAGGAGAAGATATCTCCAATAATGATTTTAGTGCTTTTCTAGATAGGAGAAGATGCAAGAAACTGGGCTCATAAAGTCTTCTGAAAGGCTCTAACTACTGAAGACCTGTTCTGCTAGTTTTTTCTGGAGATTAGAATGCTTCATTCCTGATCTCCTCCCTTATCTCCTTTCAGGGCGTCCTGAATGTTGGCACTAAGGACTTCATGCGTATAGAACCTGAAGTCAAGAGACATTTTTTAGTTGGCCTATGTTTTGTCTGTTTGATGTCACAACACAGGAGTAAAGGAAAAATTTTGTATCACACATGGACATCACCAGATGGTCAACCCCGAAATCAGATTGATTATATTCTTTGCAGCCAAAGATAAAGAAACTCTATACAGTGAGCAAAAATAAGACCAGGAGCTGACTGGCTCAGATCATGAACTCTTTATTGCCAAATTCAGACTTAAATTGAAGAAAGTAGGGAAAACCGCTAGACCATTGAGGTATGATCTAAATCAAATCCCTTATGATTATACAGTGGAAGTGAGAAATAGATTTAAGGGCCTAGACCTGATAGATAGAGTACCTGATAAACTATGGACGGAGGTTTGTGACATTGTACAGGAGATAGGGATCAAGACCATCCCCATGGAAAATAAATGCAAAAAAGCAAAATGGCTGTCTGGGGAAGACTTACAAATAGCTGTGAAAAGAAGAGAAGTGAAAAACAAAGGAGAAAAGGAAAGATATAAGCATCTGAATGCAGAGTTCCAAAGAATAGCAAGGACAGATAAGAAATTTCGCCTTCTTCAGCGATCAATGCAAAGAAATAGAGGAAAACAACAGAACGGGAAAGACTAGAGATCTCTTCAAGAAAATTAGAGATACCAAGGGAACATTTCATGCAAAGATGGGCTCCATAAAGGACAGAAATGGTATGGACCTAACAGAAGCAGAAGATATTGAGAAGAGGTGGCAAGAATACACAGAAGAACTGTACAAAAAAGAGCTTCACGACCCAGATAATCACTATGATGTGATCACTCACCTAGAGCCAGACATCCTGGAAAATGAAGTCAAGTGGGCCTTAGAAAGCATCACTACAAACAAAGCTAGTGGAGGTGATGGAATTCCCATTGAGCTGTTTCAAATCCTGAAAGATGATGCTGTGAAAGAGCTGCCCTCAATATGCCAGCAAATTTGGAAAACTCAGCAGTGGCCACAGGACTGGAAAAGGTCAGTTTTCATTCCAATTCCAAAGAAAGGCAATGCCAAAGAATGCTCAAACTACCGCACAATTGCACTCATCTCATATGTTAGTAAAGTAATGGTCAAAATTCTCCAAGCCAGGCTTCAGCAATACATGAACCGTGAACTTCCTGATGTTCAAGCTAGTTTTAGAGAAGGCAGAGGAACCAGAGATCAAATTGCCAATATCCACTGGATCATGGGAAAAGCAAGAGAGTTCCAGAAAAACATCTATTTCTGCTTTATTGACTGTGCCAAAGCCTTTGACTGTGTGGATTGCAATAAACTGTGGAAAATTCTGAAAGAGATAGTAATACCAGACCACCTGACCTGCCTCTTGAGAAACCTATATGCAGCTAAGGAAGCAACAGTTAGAACTAGACATGGGGGACTTCCCTGGCAGTCCAATGGTTAAGACTTCGCCTTCCAATGCAGGGGGTGAGGGTTCGATCCCTGGCAGGGAGTTAAGATCCCACATGCCTCAGGGCCAAAAAACTAAAACACAAAACAGAAGCAATCTTGTAACAGATTCAATAAAGACTTTTTAAATGGTCCACATCAAAAAAAAAAAAAAAAAAAAAACACCTTTAAAAAAAAAAAGAACTGGACATGGAACAACAGACTGGTTCCAAATAGGAAAAGGAGTACATCAAGGTTGTATACTGTCACCCTGCTTATTTAACTTCTATACAGAGTACATCATGAGAAATGCTGGGCTGGAAGAAGCACAAGCTGGAATCAAGATTGCTGGGAGAATTATCAATAACCTCAGATATGCAGATGACACCACCCTTATGGCAGAAAGTGAAGAGGAGCTAAAGAGCCTCTTGATGAAAGTGAAAGAGGAGAGTGAAAAAGTTGGCTTAAAGCTCAACATCCAGAAAATGAAGGTCATGGCATCTGGTCCCATCACTTCATGGCAAATAGATGGGGAAACAGTGTCAGACTATTTTTCTAGGCTCCAAAATCACTGCAGATGGTGACTGCAGCCATGAAATTAAAAGACGCTTACTCCTTGGAAGAAAACTTATGACCAACCTAGATAGCATATTCAAAAGCAGAGACATTACTTTGTCAAGAAAGGTCCGTCTAGTCAAGGCTATGGTTTTTCCAGTAGTCATGTATGGATGTAAGAGTTGGACTGTGAAGAAAGCTGAGCGCCGAATAATTGATGCTTTTGAACTGTGGTGTTGAAGAAGACTCTTGAGAGTCCCTTGGACTGCAAGAAGATCCAACCAGTCCATTCTGAAGGAGATTGGCCCTGGGATTTCTTTGGAAGGAATGATGCTAAAGCTGAAGCTCCAGTCCTTTGGCCACCTCATGTGAAGAGTTGACTCACTGGAAAAGACTTTGATGCTGGGAGGGATTTGTGGGCAGGAGGGGAAGGGGATGACAGAGGATGAGATGGCTGGATGGCATCACCGATTTGATGGACGTTGAGTTTGAGTGAACTCCAGGAGTTGGTGATGGACAGGGAAGCCTGGTATATTGGAATTCATGGGGGTCACAAAGAGTTGGACACGACTGAGTGACTGAACTGAAATAAACTGAATAGAACTGAGCCAAAACTCCTAATGTGGATTGATTTTCTTCTGAGGACTTAGAATTAATTAGATCTTAGTTTAAGATTTTAAAATATCAGACAAAAGAGGCTTTACCATTTTTTTTAATTCACTTTATTTTGCAGATAGGGGAAACTTATTCTTCAGAGTTGACTTGACCGAGGTGACACCACTTTGCAGTCCAGTTTCTGAATTCCTTAACTCACTGTCAACTGCATTCTGTTAAGGTTCTGGGTGGGAAGATGCAAGTTACCTAATGGTTACCAATAAGAGAGTTGACATTATATAATTAGTGATATTGGAGAATGTGACTACCTTCAACATCAGGTTAATGGTAAATTTTCTAAACAGCAGCTCATCAAACTCACATCAGGAATGTTTAGTTTTCATGGAATCATTGAGGTTCTTATCATTACACACTATTGTTTAAAACATGGTAGCATGCATTTAAAATATTCAGAGCCTAGGACAGTGTCTAGCAAAAGGTATTCATCAAATATTTGTTGAATGAATAACTGGATAAGCTTCATAGAAAAATTAACATTTTTCTTATTTCTTGTAATTTTTTAAAATGGAACCTAAGTGTTGATTTCTGGAAATGAGAAAGTAAGACACAGCAAGGAAGCCCCAAGCCATTAATGTACTTTGATAACCAGACAACTTTTCCCCTGCTTTTCAGTTCAATTCAGTAGCATTTATTTGGCATCTCTTATCTGAAATAACATTCTGTGCTAAGAGTTATCTGCAAGATTTGAAGATCATAAGGTCACAGTTCTCTAGGTTAAGAGCTTGCATTTAACTTGTGTTTGCCTTGATAAAGCTAATGATACTCACTATGTTGAAAGCCTATACTCTTAAGTGAATTGACTATTTTCCAAATGGCTAGGGTTATGAAACCCGAACTGAATTAATGCAGGTGGAAGTGATATGATTTCTTGCAGATTTTTGATATTGAATTAATGTACCAGTCAAGGAATGGTTCAGTTACATTCCTGCCAGAAATCAGAGGACACCCCAAGTAAATCATGGAGGTCTCCTTTAGCCCTGTGGCCTTGAATGTGAAATAGATAGCAATTCACAAAGAGTTCCTGGTTTGTTTCTTACCCACCAGTAAGGGAACACCCATAAGTCTTAGCATGTTATTAATTGTCTGGAGAGGGGCCAGAAAAAAACTTTTAAAATCAATTCGAATATAAAATGATATCGATCCTTTGAGAAAAACATTAACTACTGAGGACATCTTTTTCTCCCATTTATTATCTTTCTTTCCTGTTGTAAGGTACTACATCATAGAGTCATATTACAGAGGCAACCTAATCTCATCTCACTACACGTTTCACACCTTGAGTAGGATATGTGATATGTATTATATGAATCTGTTTCTATTTGTCAGTAACCTTTTAGCTTTAACTCTTTGGTCTTGTAGAAATTTCTGATATACTATGTTGTGTCAGCTTTTTCTTTTATGGTATCTGAGTTTTCTGCTTTAAAATGTCTCTTCCCTGTCTCAGATTTTATTTTATTTTTTTAAGTCTCATATCTTTTCCAAAAACTTTATTGGTGTCTTTGTTTACACCTTTGGCTCACTTGGAATTGTGTTAGTACAGATCTAATTTTGTTTTTCCAGATGGCAACTGAGTTGTCCCAAAACATTTATTGAAAAATCCATCCTTTTCCCACTGACCTAAAATACTAGCTTTATCATGTACAAAATTTCTATATATGCTTGGATTTATTTCTAGACTTTCATTTTTGTTCCATCTATCTGTTCATGTGTCAGCACCACGCTATTTTTATTTTCTTTAACTCTGCAGTATGCTTCAGGTTCTGCTAAGATAGGTCTTTGTTTTTTGCTCATTTTCAGTTTTTTTCCTGATTAATCCCGAATGTGTGTTATTCCAGAAGAACTTTAAAATCAGCTTCCTAATTCTAAAAGTATTACTGGTTCTATTTTCATTGAAATAATGTTACATTTATAAACAAATTTAGGGGATATTGAGAGATCTTAATGTTTTCTTTTACTAAGAAATTTGGTTTGAAAAGATGTGTAATATGTCTTTTTTAGCATCTATGGATATGCATGTGATTCCTTTGATTCTAAATACATGAGGATTATATTCAAATATTTCCTAACACATTTTCTTTGACTTTCTGGAGTTAATGGCACTTAGTTATGATCTCTGATTTTTTTTAATATGCTACTTAATTCCATGTCAATCTTTTATTAAAATTATGTCATCAATATTGTGAGTGAAATTGATCTCTGCATTTCCCTTTAGAGCTGTGTTTAACTTAGTTTTGTGGGTTTTATTTATTTTTTGCTAATTAATGTTGTGTTGGCTTTGTAAAAATATTTAGAAGCTGTCTTATTTGAATTTTTCTTTTCCTTCAGCTTTTGGTGAAATTCAATTGCAAAACTGCTGTCAATGTTTTAGGGAAGCAGCTCTTTGTCCATTTTCTTCTATTCAGTGTGTTTTTTTCTATGGCAATTGCTCCATTTAGGCATTTTTTTCTCTTCCTGATTTCTTTCTGTAATTCTTTTATTTGGCTTATTTTTATCTGATATAATTTTAAAAAATAATTTGCAGTGTTAATCAATACCTCTTTTGTAAATCTTTTAACTTCTCCAACACATTGCTTATTTTGTGAATTCACTTGTCTTATCTTAATTATATTTGCTAATCATTCTTTACTTTTCCCAATTAACAGGCTAGTCGATGTATTTATCAGTCCTCTCTGTTTCTTTATATTAATTCACTTTTTTCTTTTATCATTATCAGTTATTCTTCTTTTCTTTGAGTTGTTTTGTGATTTTCTGTAAATTTTACGCTAGCTCCTTGATTCATTCATTTGTATTTCTTCTTGCTTCTTCTGCATTGACAGGCGGCTTCTTTACCACTGAGGCACCTGGGAAACCCTCTTCTTGTTTCCTACTGTAAGTGTGTGACTTTGAACTTGCCGTGAGCACTGCTTAGGTTGCACCCTGTAGCTTTTGATGCGTGATGTTCTCTTAACAGTTTCTATTGTTATCTTCTAGAAATTCTGCCAGTTTACCTTTGTTTCTATTTTGAAGTCATGTAAAAGGGAGATTCTTTTTATAGCTTTCAACTTTCAAAGGGAGGCAGTTCTATATTTGTTAGCAATTCATAGTTTAATTACAGTGTAGTCAAAGACTGTTATCTATACTATTTCCACTTTGAAGGATATACTGATGTTTTCTTTGTAGCCTAATATATGGTTAATTTTGGTAAGTTAGTACCCAGTAAAAGAAGGTGTGTTCTCTGTTTTGGGGCTTCCCTGGTGGCTCAGGCAGTAAAGAATCTGCAATACAGAAGAACTGGATTTGATCCCTGGATGGGGAAGATCCCCGGAAGAAGGGATCAGCTACCCACTCCAGTATTCTTACCTTGAGAATTCCGTGGACAGAGGAGGCGGGCAGGTTGCAGTCCATGGAATCACAAAGAGTCAGACACAACTGAAGGACTAACACTTTTACTTTCTTCATTCTTCTCTGTTTTTAGGAAATAGTGTGGTCTACGTGAGGAAGATCTAACGTGTTCATTACGTTACTAAAGGTCGTCTATAATCTGACACTTTTGTCCACTAAATCAGTTCAGTTCAGTCCAGTCACTGTCATGTTCGCCTACTTGCAACCCCATGGACTACAGCACGCCAGCCTTCCCTGTCCATCACCAACTCCTGAAGCTTACACAAACCCATGTCCATCGAGTCGGTGATGCCATCCAACCATCTCATTCTCTGTCGTCCCCTTCTCCTCCTGCCTTCAATCTTTCCCAGCATCAGGGTCTTTTCAAAAGAGTCAGTTCTTCACACCAAGTGGCCAAAGTATTGGAGTTTCAGCTTCAACATCAGTCCTTCCAATGAATATTCAGGACTGATCTCCTTTAGGATGGACTGGTTGGATCTCCTTGCAGTCCAAGGGACTCTCAAGAGTCTTCTCCAACACCACAGTTCAAAAGCATCATCAATTCTTCGGTGCTCAGCCTTCTTCACAGTCCAACTCTCACATCCATACATGACCGCAGGAAAAACCATAGCTTTGACTAGACGGACCTTTGTTGTAAAGTAATGTCTCTGCTTTCTAGCATGCTATCTAGGTTGGTCATAGTTTTTCTTCCAAGGAGCAAGTGTCTTTTAATTTCATGGCTGCAGTCATCATCTGCAGTGATTTTTGGAGCCCAAGAAAATAAAGTTTCTCACTGTTTCATTCTTTCCCCATCAATTTGCCATAAAGTGATGGGACCAGATGCCATGATCTTAGTTTTCTGAATGTTGAGTTTTAAGCCAACTTTTTCACTCTCCTCTTTCACTTTCATCAAGAGGCTTTTTAGTTCCTCTTCACTTTCTGCCATAAGGGTGGTGGCGTCTGCATATCTGAGGTTATTGATGTTTCTCCCAGCAATCTTGATCCCAGCTTGTGCTTCATCCAGCCTGGCATTTCGAATGATGTACTCTGCATATAAGTTAAATAAGCAGGGTGACAATACAAAGCCTTTAAAAACTCCTTTTCCTATTCGGAACCAGTCTGTTGTTCCATGTCCAGCTTTAACTGTTGCTTTCTGACCTGTATACAGATTTCTCAGGAGGCAGGTCAGGTGGTCTAGTAGTCCCATCTCTTTAAGAATTTTTCACAGTTTGTTGTGATCCACACAGTCAAAAGCTTTGGCATAGTCAATAAAACAAAAGTAGATGTTTTTCTGGAACATTGGAGAAGGAAATGGCAACCCACTCCAGTATTCTTGCCTGGAAAATCCCAGGGACAGGGAAGCCTGATGAGCTGCTGTCTCTGAGGTTGCACAGAGTTGGACACGACTGAAGCAACCTGCCTCTTGAGAAATCTGTATGCAGGTCAAGAAGCAACAGTTAGAACTGGACATGGAACAACAGACTGGTTCCAAATAGGAAAAGGAGTACGTCAAGGCTGTATATTGTCACCCTGCTTATTTAACTTATATGCAGAGTACATCATGAGAAATGCTGGACTGGAAGAAACAAAGCTGGAATCCAGATTGCCAGGAGAAATATCAATAACCTCAGATATGCAGATGACACCACCCTTGTGGCAGAAAGTGAAGAGGAACTAAAAGCCTCTTGATGAAAGTGAAAGTGGAGAGTGAAAAAGCTGGCTTAAAGCTCAACATTCAGAAAACGAGGATCATGGCATCTGGCCCCATCACTTCATGGGAAATTGATGGGGAAACAGTGGAAACAGTGTCAGACTTTATTTTGGGGGGCTCCAAAATCACTGCAGATGGTGACTGCAGCCATGAAATTAAAAGACGCTTACTCCTTGGAAGAAAACTTATGACCAACCTAGATAGCATATTGAAAAGCAGAGACATTACCTTGCCGACTAAGGTCCATCTAGTCAAGGCTATGGTTTTTCCTGTGGTCATGTATGGATGTGAGAGTTGGACTGTGAAGAAGGCTGAGTGCAGAAGAATTGATGCTTTTGAACTGTGCTGTTGGAGAAGACTCCTGAGAGTCCCTTGGACTGCAAGGAGATCCAACCAGTCCATTCTGAAGGAGATCAGCCCTGGGATTTCTTTGGAAGGAATGATGCTGAAGCTGAAGCTCCAGTCCTTTGGCCACCTCATGTGAAGAGTTGACTCACTGGAAAAGACTCTGATGCTGGGAGGGACTGGGGGCAGGAGGAGAAGGGGATGACCGAAGATGAGATGGCTGGATGGCATCACTGACTCGATGGATGCAAGTCTGAGTGAACTCTCAGAGTTGGTGATGGACAGGGAGGCCTGATGTGCAGCAATTCATGGGGTCGCAAAGAGTCGGACACGACTGAACGGCTGAAGTGAACTGAACTGAACTGAAGCGACTTAGCAGCAGCAGCAGCTTGCTTTTTCGATGATCCAGTGGATGTTGGCAATTTGATCTTTGGTTCCTCTGCCTTTTCTAAATCCAGCTTGAACATCTGGCAGTTCATGGTTCACATATTGTTGAAGCCTGTCTTGGAGAATTTTGAGCATAACTGTGCTAATATGTGAGATGAATGCAATTCTGCGGCAGCTTGAGCATTCTTTGGCATTGCCTTTCTTTGAGGTTGGAATGAAAGCTGACTTTTTCCAGTCCTGTGGAACTAGATCAGCATAGGCTATACATTAAGTTTCACTAGACCATG
This sequence comes from Aepyceros melampus, assembly GCA_006408695.1. Lineage (NCBI taxonomy): Eukaryota > Metazoa > Chordata > Mammalia > Artiodactyla > Bovidae > Aepyceros > Aepyceros melampus. Next base: position 124,038 of record SJXQ01006281.1, on the reverse strand, counting down.
CTGCATAACAAAGAAACTTCAAATCTCATTGGTTTAAAAACAAATCTTATTTCTTGCTGGTATTGCACGAGTACTGTATCCCTACTGTGGTTCCCCTGGGATCTGCCTGGTTCAGCCCAGCTCAGCTCCACAGTCTTCTCATTCCAGATAGAGGGCTGAGCAGGTAGCTACTCTCTGGGTTCATACTATCATCATGGTTCAGGGCAGAAAGCAGGGCCACCAGCAGGAAACTTGCCTTTTGTACAAAATTTAAGAGGACTTAAAAAAAATAAAACCTCAGTGATCAGGATAAATGAATTTTCTAAGGCAATATTTTTTAAATAAAAATTAATACAAAAATCCATCATGAACAAATATAAAAATTTTTAAATAAAAACAGAATATGACTCTGTGCTTGCATGATCCTGCTTCACCCACTCCACTCTCCCCCTGGTCCTGGTAGAACAAAAGTTGCAGGGTCAAACCGTGCAAGTGCATTTAAAGTTTATGCTCAGATGGTCCCTATCACAGGTGTGTGTATGTGTGTGTGTGTGTGTGTGTGTGTTAGTCGCTCAGTTGTGGCTGACTCTTTGCAACCCCATGGACTGTAGCTCTCCAGACTCCTCTGTCCATGGCGTTCTCCAGGCAAGAACACTGGAGTGGGTTGCCATTCTGCAGGGGATCTTCCCAACCCAGGGATCAAACCTGGGTCCTCTGCATTGCAGGCAGATTCTTTACCGTCTGAGCGAAAAGGGAAGCCCATATCACATCTACTCACATTCTTTTGGACAGAGGAGGTTGTGTGGTCAAAATGAAAGTGAACAGGATAAGAGGTATTCTGCCTAAAGAAAAGAACAACAAAGGAGAGGTGGGTGGAGGCAACAGATGATTAGAACACAGAACACAGTCTCGCACAGGTGGACTGAGATCTGTCTCCTACTAGTGATATATTCGTGCCCATTTCTCTCTCTTCTTTTTTTTTTCAGTTTGGGCTTTATGAACTTTGATTCTCATTTTTGATGAATAGATATTGAAGTGTATTAGATTTTAATTGTGATTCTACTTTTTAATTTAAAATGTCTTCATATGTATTATTAAACAATGGACAGGGAAGCCTGGTATGCTGCAGTCCATGGGGTTGCAAAGAGTTGGACACAACTGAGTAACTGAACTGAACTGTGCTGAATGTAAAGGTCATGACTTTAGTAGAAATGTTAACTTTCTGTTGTTTGTTTTTGCCAAGTATATCTTGTATGCATGCTGAGTCATGTCCTACTTTGTGACCCCGTGGGGTATATAGCCCACCAGGCTCCTCTGTCAATGGGAATTTCCAGGCAAAAATACTAGAGTGGGCTGCCATTTCCTCCTCCAGGGAACAGGGATCAAACCCACATCTCCTGTGTCTCCCGTCTTGGCAGGTGGATTCTTTACCCCTGTGTCACCTGGGAAACCCCTTTAAATATATCTTGGTTCTTTCTTTTCAACCTTTATGAATAACTTTGTTTTAGGGATTCTCTTGCTGAATTTAACTCTTTGATCCAATTTGAGATTCTTATTTTAATAGGAGAATTTAGACAATTTCTGTCTGTTGATTTAATAGGTATGTGGTAGCAGTTGTATCAAAGTTGTATTATTATTTATATTTTTGTTGCTTCTTTTAAAATAGTAATTGGCATGGTTTGTTTCCTTTGTTGTTTTTTTTTTTTTATGTGTCCCATATAATTTGAAACAGTTGGTTCTGTTTTTATTTTTCATGGTAATCTCTATCACCAACATTGCTAAACACTTCATCTGTTTACAATGTATCTATTGATCCACTCTAAGCAACTCTAATATTATATACCTTTACTTCCTCCCATCTCCTCTTTCCATCAAATTCTTCCTCCTCTTCTCCATCAGGTTATAGTATATGGTATGTTTTCTACTCTTTACCCTCTAAACCCCAATGGTGTGGTATCTAGAGATTGGGCCTTTGGGAGGTAATTAGGTTGTGAGGGTGGAGACCTCATGAATGGAATTAGTAGCCTTATAAGAGAGGCACAAGATAAATCTCCTTCAGCCGTGTGACGATACGACTGGAAGGTGGCCATCTACAAACCATGAAGAAGCCCTTCAGCAGACATGGAATCTTGCTGCCACCTTGAACTTGGACTTCATAGTCTCCAAAACACTAAGAAACATTGTTGTTTAAGATACCCAATCTATGACACTTATCATAGCAGCCGTCGCTAACTAAAGTTGACCACCAGCCAGATGCCAGAGTGACACCTGGGTAGGGTACGTGTTGGAAAGCTCCAAGAACCACTGTGAAGGACTTGAACTACAACCCTCAGAAGAATGATCTGAACTTTGTGCCCTGAACTAGACCACAGGGGTTGCTCACTTTAAAAAGTCATTATTATCAAAAAATGTTAAACAAAATGCAGTTTTACAATATTTTAAATGCCCAGGAAATAATCCGATATTACTGGACATATGAAAAGCCAGGAAATTTTCACTTTTCATGGGAAAAAAGACAATCAACAGCTGTCAACTCCAAGGTGATACATATGTTGTAATTATCTGACAAAGGTTTTAAAGAAACTCTTATAAAAATGCTTAAGTAAGGAATTAAAGACAATCTCAATAAAGAAATAGAAACTATAAAAAAGAGTTAAGTGGACATTTCTAAACTGAAAAACACAATAACATTCATTGGTTGCAACAAAGATTCCACTCTGGTATGAGATGTTGATAGTGGGGAAGTCTATGTGTTGGGGGGAAGAAACATATAGGAACTCCATACTCAGTGCTTAATTTTGCTGTGAAACTGCTCTAAGAAGATAAAATCTATTGAAAATACATATCTTCAGAGAAAAACATGATCTGACAGGATACATACACCCCAGTGTTCACGGCAGCACTGCTTACAGTAGCCAAAGCATAGAAGCAACCTAAATGTCCATCGACAGAGGAATGGATAAAGAAGATGTGGTACATAGATATATATATACAATGCAATATTCAGTTCAGTTCAGTCGCTCAGTTGTGTCTGACTCTTTGCGACTCCATGAATGCAGCACTCCAGGCCTCCCTGTCCATCATCAACCCCCAGAGTTCACTCAGACTCGCATCCATCGAGTCAGTGATGCCGTCCAGCCATCTCATCCTCAGTCACCCCCTTCTCCTCCTGCCCCCAATCCCTCCCAGCATCAGAGTCTTTTCCAATGAGTCAACTCTTTGCATGAGGTGGCCAAAGTACTAAAGTTTCAGCTTTAGCATCATTCCTTCCAAAGAAATCCCAGGGTTGATCTCCTTCAGAATGGACTGGTTGGATCTCCTTGCAGTCCAAGGGACTCTCAAGAGTCTTCTCCAACACCACAGTTCAAAAGCATCATCAATTCTTTGGTGCTCAGCCTTCTTCACAGTCCAACTCTCACATCCATACATGACCATGGGAAAAACCATATCCTTGACTAGATGGACCTTAGTCGGCAAAGTAATGTCTCTGCTTTTCAATATGCTATCTAGGTTGGTCATAACTTTTCTTCCAAGGAGTAAGCGTCTTTTAATTTCATGGCTGCAATCACCATCTGCAGTGATTTTAGAGCCCCAAAAAATAAAGTCTGACACTGTTTCCACTGTTTCCCCGTCTATTTCCCATGAAGTGATGGGACTGGATGCCATGATCTTCGTTTTCTGAGTGTTGAGCTTTAAGCCAACTTTTTCACTCTCCTCTTTCACTTTCCTCAAGAGGCTTTTTAGCTCCTCCTCATTTTCTGCCATAAGGGTGGTGTCATCTGCATATCTGAGATTATTATTTCTCCTGGCAATCTTGATTCCAGCTTGTGTTTCTTCCAGCCCAGCATTTCTCATGATGTACTCTGCATATAAGTTAAATATTACTCAGCCATTAAAAAGAATGAAATAATTCCATTTGGAGCAATGTGGATGGACCTATTGTCATACTGAGTGAAGTCAGAGAAGCAGAATATCATATGACATCCCTTATATGTGGAATCTAAAAAGAAATGATACAATTGAACTTACTTACAAAACAGAAAGAGACCCACAGACTTAGAGAACTAAACGTATTGTGCCAGGGGAAGGATGGGGAAAACAGATAGTTAGGGAGTTTGGGATGGACATGTACACACTGCTTTATTTTAAATGGGTAACCAACAGAGACCTATTGTATAACACATAGAATTCTGTTCAGTGTTATGTGGCAGACTGGAAGGGAGGGGTATTGGGGGGAGAATGAATACCCTTTGCTGTTCACTGGAAACTATCACAACATTATTTATTAATAGGCTATACTCCAATACAAAATTAAAAGTTAAAAAATACATATCCAAAAAATATAATAACCAACATTAAGAACTTATTGGATGGGTTCAATAGCAGAAAGTTTACAGCATATCTATCCATAAGCACACAAGATTGCCAGGAGAAATATCAACAACCTCAGAGACACAGATGATACCATTTAAATGGCAGAAAGTGAAGAGCAACTAAAGAGTCTCTTGATGAGGGTGAAAGAGGAGAGTGAAAAGGCTGGCTTAAAACTCAACATTCAAAAAACTAAGATCATGGAATCCGGCCCCATTACTTCATGGCAAATAGATGGGGAAAAAGTGGAAACAGCAACACGTTTTATTTTCTTGGGCTCCAAAATCACTTTGAATAGTGACTTCAGCCATGACATTAAGACACTTGCTCCTTGGAAGAAAAGCTATGACCAACTTAGCATATTCAAAAGCAGAGACATCACTTTGCCAACAAAGGTCCGTACAGTCAAAGCTATGGTTTTCCAGTAGTCATGTACAGATGTGAGAGTTGGACCATAAAGAAGGCTGAGCACTGAAGAACTGATGCTTTTGAATTGTGGTGCTGGAGAAGACTCTTGAGAGTCCCTTGGACAGTGAGGCAATCAAACCAGTCAATCCTAAAGGAAATCAACCCTAAATATTCATTGGAAGGGCTGATGTTGAAACTGAAGTTCCAATACATTGGCCACTTGATGCGAAGCTCACTCACTGGAAAAGACTCTGATGCTGGGAAAGATTAAAGACAAGAGAAGAAGGGGGTGACAGAGGATGAGATGGTTGAATGGCATCCTGACTCACCGACATGAGTTTGAGCAAACTCTGGGAGATAGTGAGGGAAGCCTGGCGTACTGCAGTTCGTGGGGTCACAGAGTCGGACACCACTTAGTGACTGAACAAGAGTTAATCATTTTGAATCAGTGTTTTCCTAAGACATGTGATAGATTTAAGTCTTTGCTTATTCCTCTGAAGTGCAGTTTCAAATTATCTTTTTTGAATATCTCTCCTCTTGGGGTGCCATTGCCTTCTCCGCTCTTAGAAGATAGTAAATAATATACTGGATCTTATTTGTCTGTCTTCCTTAGCTGTCATTTCTTTTTGGGTCCTTTTGGACTATTCATTTCACTCTCATTGTGCTCACTAATTAATTAAAGGACATTATTCTGCCCTTTGCTGTGTCTGCAGAAGGGTTCATTATGTTTCAGGCCACTTCACTCCAGATTTCTCTTCTTCTTTCCAAGGTCCGCCAGTTCTTATGTCCTCTCGTCTGTTGTCTTGACAGATATTCTCCAAGCTCTTATTTCTCAACTTCAGGCTCTATGTTTCATCAGCTTTTTAGAGTCCAGTTCAGCATTATTAAGGCCTGGAAGACCATATGTCAGCTGGTCACCCTTTTTCTCTCTCTGAACTCTTTGCCTTCCGCTCTTTGTCTGCTGCATTTTAGCAACCTTGACCTTCTTGCTCTTCCTTCCACTCTCCAATACACTCCATCTCAAGGTCCTTGTAGTCACTGACTTCTCTGCCTGGAACACCCCACCCCAGAGGTCTGCACAGCTTGCTCCTCACTAAACTGCCCTTAAAGAAATCTACCCAATGCCAACCCACAGTATAGATCTTCCATGAAATCTCAATAGTGTTCCTACCATTGAAGACTTCAGCGCTGGTTTAAGAGAATAAAACGTACATTAGAAACAGTAAGAAGACAGGTAACAACCTGTGACTGAGTATACACAAGCATTACGTAGTTATGTACACAGACATGTGCGAGACCCAGATGCAGGTCAGGCAGCAGCAGTTAGAACCGGACACGGGACGCTGACTGGTTTCAAATCAGGAAAAGGGTACGTCAAGGCTGTATATTGTCACCCTGCTTATTTAACTTATATGCAGAGTACATCATGAGAAACGCTGGGCTGGAAGGAGCACAAGCTGGAATCAAGATTGCCAAGAGAAATATCAATAACCTCAGATATGCAGATGACACCACCCTTACGGCAGAAAGTGAAGAAGAACTAAAGAGCCTCTTGATGAAAGTGAAAGAGGAGAGTGAAAAAGTTGGCTTAAAGCTCAACATTCAGAAAACAAAGATCATGGCATCAGGTCCCATCACTTCATGGGAAATAGATGGGGGAACAGTGAAAACAGGATCAGACTTTATTTTCTGGGCTCCAAAATCACTGCAGATGGTGACTGCAGCCACGAAATTAAAAGATGCTAGCTTCTTGGAAGAAAAGCAATAACCAACCTGCTGCTGCTGTTGCTAAGTCACTTCAGTCGTGTCCAACTCTGTGTGACCCCATAGACGGCAGCCCACCAGGCTCCCCCGTCCCTGGGATTCTCCAGGCAAGAACACTGGAGTGGGTTGCCATTTCCTTCTCCAATGCATGAAAGTGAAAAGTGAAAGTGAAGTCGCTCAGTTGTGTTTGACTCTTTGAGACCCCATGGACTTCAGCCTACTAGGCTCCTCTGTCCATGGGGTTTTCCAGGCAAGAGTACTGGAGTGACCAACCTAGACAGCCTATTAAAAAGCAGAGACGTTACTTTGCCAACAAAGGTCCGTCTAGTCAAAGCTATTGTTTTTCCAGTAGTCATGTATGGATGTGAGAGTTGGGCTACAAAGAACACTGAGCACCAAAGAATTGATGCTTTTGAACTGTGGTGGTGAAGAAGACTCTTGAGAGTCCCTTGGACTGCATGGAGATCCAACCAGTCCATTCTAAAGATAAGTCCTGGGTGTTCATTGGAAGGACTGATGCTGAAGCTGAAACTCCAGTACTTTGGCCACCTGATGTGAAGAACTGACTCATTGGAAAAGACCCTGATGCTGGGAAAGATTAGGGCAGGAGGAGAAGAGGACGACAGAGGATGAGATGGTTTGGTGGCATCACTGATGCAATGGACATGAGTTTGAGCAAGCTCTGGGAGTTGGTGATGGACAGGGAGGCCTGGTGTGCTGCAGTCCACGGGGTTGCAAATAGTCAGACATGACTGAATGAGTGAACTGAACGGATATATGTGAGTGTATTATGTATGCATATATAATATGACACATAATATAATACACAGTATCTGTTATACATGTATATAATGAATAATAGTATTTTAGTAGGTATTCTATGTAACATGTATATAATATATATGTGTTATGTATTATAAGAATAGTATATTATATATATTCTATATGTTGCATAATATTTGAGTGTGCTTAGGAAATATATTACATATATGTATGCCCTTTTATATATGCACATAATGCAAGTGTGGACTCAGTTACAGACATATATATATATATATATATATATATACCACATACATATAGATATTCCATAAATGCTGATGCTTTTGTAAGAATAGGACAGGATGAATCACAGCCATGTGACCCAGTTGCAAGTTTGAGAGAAGGTCGTATTATGTAGGGCACTCCACTTCCTCTCTCAGTTCCCCCATCTCTCCTGATGATCAAAGGAATGGGAGACTGTGTCTTCAGATCAAGCTAACAGATCCTGATTGAGAAAGGAGTGAGTTGGGCAATGGTTGAACAGATGTCATATCTCAGAATCAGGCCAAGAGTTCTGTGTAACCAATGAGTTGCACAACCAAATGCAATTTCCTTTCTGCAACCAGGTAGGGCACATTTTTTGCTTCTCAGAGTCTGGACCCTGGGGGAGCCTCCTCTTTTACTGCAACCTCCTTATATTTATCCTGGATTTCCAAGCTCAAATAAAGTGCAGGTTAGTGTTTTACTGTGAAATATGGTGCACAGAATGCAATAGAAGGATGAATAAAGAATTTATCCTATGGTGAAGGTTAAACGGCAAAAAAATTCGTGATTCTTATATACTAAAAGGCCCATTTTAAAGATCTCATTTTAAGCAAAGTGACTGTTTTGCTAATGATCTTTTTGTTTGTTTGTTTGGATGGAAACTCAGGAAAGTTAAAATGGGAACAAATTAAAGATGACCCTTTCCCCCTTTGCTTGTCCTTCCTCTCTGAAAATCTGAACATGATGTGAATAGTTTATTAAGCATTTTAAAATCATTGTTTATTCCTTTCTGTTCTTTGTAAGCCTTTGGAAAACAAGGCCATTTCTTTCTTGTGTATCCTGAGGTATGAGATATAAGGAGGAAAAAAATAAAGCCATGTACTTAAATGGCTTACTTAGAAATAGCTGAGTGGATTTCAGTTGGAAATTCACCAGTAAAAATTCCATCATTGCTTCCCTGTGTAGCCAGTTAGGCCTTAAGTGTTAACATATCTGGGAAAAAAATTGATATATATTTGTTTTAAAAAACTTTTGTCAAAACACATGTCTAGTTTGAAGTCATCAGGGTTTTATGCCAACAGTTTTATATTCTATTTGAAATCATAATGTTTTCTTTCACATTTTGGTATTTAAGACTGAAGTGAAGTGAAGTCGCTCAGTCGTGTCCGACTCTTTGTGACCCCATGGACACCAGGCTCCTCCATCCATGGGATCTTCTAGGCAAGAGTACTGGAGTGCGTTGCCATTTCCTTCTCCAGGGATCTTCCCGACCCAGGGATCGAACCCAGGTCTCCCACATTGCAGACAGATGCTTTACCGTCTGAGCCACCAATATAAGACTACTTTGATAAATATTTGGTACACTTTTTAAAAATGCCCTCAATGGTGTGAATGTTTATAATTTCAGGGTGGGCTTGGCATTTGGAAATAGAAGTTGCTTAGTATCATGTCAGTTGAGTGAACAGCCTGGGAAGATATGTATTTTGATAAAGAATGAGGTGTGTCATAGTTGGTGAAAACTTTGTCTGTTTGGTTTGGAACTATGTGGTTTGGAAGAAAATTAAAAGGTATTTGTAGTAATGGCAATGCCATTAGAAGAGCTGTCTACCCTCCAGAGATCTTCTCTGAAGGATAATATCATCCTGGGACTATAAGTGGTAGTAAGTCATTAAAATATGTTGTCTATTACTTTATAGTCCCATCTCTTGAAATCTCTCATTTGCGCTGGATTTGATCTTTGACAAAGATTATGTTATCGCCAGATTCTTTAGTCTATCCCTCTTTCTGGAGACTTTATTTATTTTCTGTTTCAATATGCATTCATAAGTGCTGTTTGAAAAGAAACAATAACAACATTTACTTTACCACATGTATGCCTTATCTAGGACCACTTTTTCCTTTCTTCCACACCAAATTGTTCAAAGAAAAATATATGACAGCATGTAACTGAGCTCTTGCAAGGGGACAGACACTGAGCTAAGCATTTTTAATATTATATTTCCAACCTTCCCTGTAGGAGAGTGTTAGTATCCTCACTTTAAGGATAAGGTTACCAAGAATATTGGTTTACTAGAGCTGCCATAACAAAACACCACAAAATGGGTGGCTTAAAGCAACAGAGATGCATTTTCTCACAGTTCAGGAGGCTAGAAGTTCAAAATCAAGGAGTCAGCAGGACTGTGTCCTCTCAGGTTCCTGGGAGAGAATCCGTCCTGGGCCTTTCTCCTAACTTCCAGGGTTGCCAGCCGTCCTCGGCTTTCCTTGGCTTGCAGGTTAACTCCAGTCTCTGCCTTCGTCCTCACGTGGTTGTCTTCCCTGTGTATGTCTCTCTCTCTGTCCTTTCCTCTGCTTATGAGGCCAGCAGTCATATTGGATTAAGGGCCCGTCTGCTGTAGAATAACCTCATCTTTGCCAGTTTATATCTGCAAGAACCCTGTCTCTAAATCAGGTCACATTCTGAGGTTCTGGGAGGGATGTGAATTTGGCGGGACGTCGTTCAATCCCGTGCGTGGAGACTTAGGGCAGCGTCTGTGTGTTAAGTTGCCTGGTCTGGGTGGAGTTGCTCCCAGAGCCTGTCCTCCCAGCTGCTTTATAATTCTGCCCATGTCCTCTGGCTCACTGTCTCAGCTCCTTCCCTCCTTGTCTATGTGATCTGGTCCCCAGTTCCAGATGGTTATTGGTTATTAACTCTTCTCCTAAGGTCCTCATCTTCTCGCTCCTTCACCCCCTGCCAGCACCAGTGACAGAGTCCTCCCCTTAAGCACCCTGCTGCTTCAGTTCTCTGATAACACCATCTTTTAGTCTCACCTCGATCTCAGATCACATGTTTCCTCTCATTGGCTCATTTTACCTGTCCTGTGCCCTCTGTGTGGATGCCTGCCAACTTTTGTTTCTCTGCTCTCTCCTTCACATCCCTTCTTTGATGAAGCCTCCCTTATTCTCTTGGCTTCAGCTGTCGCCTCCATGTCACTGACTGTTAAATCTGTGTCAGTCTACTTCATGCTGTCTGCTTCCCTAAGCTCCAGCCTCGTATCTCCCAACTCCTTTCAACAAGAATTTCTACTATCATCTCTGACTCAGGTTGCTCAAGATCAGATAGTTTTCTCTCTTGGAAAGCGCTCATTGGTCCTCCTTAACACTGCCATCATTGCATCATGGAAGGATCACTATGGCAATGCCCTAGTTACGATGACAGACTCCAGTCTTCACCCTTCCCAAGCACCTTTCATGACCTTGCTCAGCTGCTGCTGCTGCTGCTGCTAAGTCGCTTCAGTCGTGTCCGACTCTGTGCGATCCCATAGATGGCAACCCACCAGGCTCCCCCATGCCTAGGATTCTCCAGGCAAGAACACTGGAGTGGGTTGTCATTGCCTTCTCCGTGCTCAGCTAATCCCCCCAAACCAGTTTTTATCCTGTTACCCCTCTTCTCAGCATTTCTGTATGTTCTTCATGTTTAAAATTCTTCTCTTTTCTTCCACCATGCTCTCCCAGCTCTCTTTCCTATGACATCCAACATTAGTAAGGTTAACTGCTCCTCTTCAAAACTAAACGTATTCTCATCTCCATACTTTGGCTTATGTTGTCTACTTGAACATTTATCCTTTCAAACCTTGTCTCTTCCTTCAAGTCCCAAATCTAATCCAACTCTCTAGGAAGTTCTCCTACCTATTTCAACGTCAGTTCATTTCAATGGAGCCCCAAGAGGGGAATGACAAAAAAAGTTGTCAGAAATGCAAGATGCGTGCTCTTTCTTTGTATTCTCTGTTCTTAGCTTCTTTGTTTACTTTTTTTTTTTTCCATTTCTTACCCCTGCATCTCAGGACTTCTAAAAATCAGCATGAACATGATTGCACAGTGTCTGGGTTTATTACTGTTGTTCTGTGTCTCTTCCTAACTACTTTACCAGGTAAAGGAAGGCATCTTTTGTTTCTATAACATCTATATCACCTAGCCAATGTTGACTATTTATTGAATATGTTTTGTTTGATTCACTTAATTTAATAAAGTTTCACCATAGTTTGAGACTGTGAAGAAGCCAAGTTTCTAAAACCTAGTATATTCTACAAATTGGTTTTATAAACTAAAAATATTTCACCAGAGGTAGAACAGAGTCTGCAATATGAATAGTAAGGATAGTTTCCAAGTCATATGATGAAAAAATAATATTAGGATATTTTAGGGTTGTGTTACTTCTCTGTCTTTGGTTTTCTAGACATATCCTTTGAACTACACTAACCAATACAAATTACGTTGGTAATGCTGGAATTGTTTAATTTAGCAATGTGAGTGAATTTTGCCTTTAGTCACTAAAAATATGTTGTGTAAATTTATGACTCAACCAAGGCAAATTTTTAAAAACAGAACTCATCGACATTCAGAGGCCAAAAACACTGAAGTGCTTTATTCTCACAGTATTAAAATTAGTGACTACCTTGGGAATAATCATTCACTCAGTCATGTCCGACTCTTTGTGATCCCATGAATCGCAGCACACCAGGCCTCCCTGCCCATCACCATCTCCCGGAGTTCACTCAAACTCACGTCCATCGAGTCCGTGATGCCATCCAGCCATCTCATCCTTGGTCGTCCCCTTCTCCTTCTGCCCCTAATCCCCCCCAGCATCAGAGTCTTTTCCAATGAGTCAACTCTTCACATGAGGTGGCCAAAGTACTGGAGTTTCAGCTTAGCATCATTCCTTAGTAAGACAAATAAAACTTGATTCCCTTTCTAAGAACAACACAAAGGGATTAGAGTTAAAAACTCATCTGAAGGAGTCACTGAATATCAAATCCTATGCATTTTCTGACAATGTGCTCTCTCAGATCAAGAAAGTATACATAAAAGCTTGACACTGATATTTCAAAAGAGCAGAAATGATCTAGGTAACAATACAGGCAGCACCCTAGTGAGCGGGGACACTGCGCGTTTACAGCTAACACGGACCCTCAGAGCGAGGGAATAGATGAGAGAAGGGCTTCCACAAATGGTTGAGACCAAAGGATACTCGGAACAGGAATAGGGTTTATAAACAGGGTTGGTTGTTTTGGGGATAAAACTTCCCATGGTTCATATTCGTTTCTGTGTTATTTACGCTTCTTTTAACAAAAACTTGATTTGACAAGAAAAAAGTGAGAAGTTGGGTATGACAATGATTGAGGGGTTTCACAGAACCCGGAGGCAGAAATGCACCTGGAGTTGTGAAAGGAAGTAAAATCAGCAATTAGCAGCTGGCAGAATCCAGGAAAAGCTCTTGGTTCATATCTGCTTCTCCTTTTTCTGCATTTCCTTCCATCTTCTTTCTATTTGAAGACTCCATTTCTCCGGTCTTCAGTCCACAATGTGGGCTCTAGTTGTAGACAAACTTTCCTCCGGACTTAATTTTGGAATTCCTGAGTGACAGCATTATTGGCCCATTTTGTTCAGGTTGTCAGAACTTGAACAATCACTTGTGGCCTTGGAACAGATTTTCTACTGTAAATTTGGCTGCCCAGAGATGGCTTCTGTGGTTTCCCTTGTAACAGGATATTTAAAAATAATTTTGAAATGCTCAGTTTTGTGACCTGCCCTGAATTTCATCAGGGGTAAGAGAACAACTAAACACATAAAATAAATTTAAAGTAAGAGTTTAAAATAAAATGTTCCATGATTGCTTCTCTGAGTCATGCTTGTTCAGTAGTACAGTTACGTTTTGGATAGAGGAGGTTGCAGATACTCCAGAAATAGATGTCTGTTGGAAGTGCAATCTGAATGTAGCTTACAATGAAAATTCATGTCTTTAGGAAATGTGATTACAAGTATCATAAAATGTTGAAAGCTAATATTGTCATATTATAGGCAAACAATAATAATAATAAAATCTCAGAGTCTTGAAAAAAATAAAATTACAAGCAAAATAATATTAGGTTAAAAATACATCATACAATTTTTATAACACTAAATACAAAAGATTAGAAAGACCAACCCCAAAGGTCAATTTGAATTTCTGGGTTGTGTGATCATGAGAAATTTTTGTTGACTTTAATCTTTAACATATGAGTTGTCATAGATGAAAAACTAGCTTTTGTGACTTAAAAAAATTATTTTCTAAAAGGAAAAATTTTCAGTGGAAACATTATTTTAATGGTGGAAATGGTGCTTTTATTCTTTAGCAGCTGAGCCACAAGGGAAACCTGATACTACATTGCTGATGTGTAAATAGAAAAGGAAAACATCAGATAAATGTATTGAACAAGAGCAAAGCTGAAGAACATCCAGGTTCCTTTTGAATAAGCACTTCCCAGTTGAATATCTGTTTATTCCAGTACTTTTCACTCTAATATTCCTACCGGGATAATCCTATGGACAGAGGAGCCTGGTGGGCTATGGTTCATGGGTTCAGAAAGAGTTGGACAAGACTGAGCATTCACTGAAAAGATTTTGCTTGCCCCAATGTATTACTTTGGTACCTTTGTTGAAAACTAATTGATTCAGTGTGAGTCCATTTCTTGGCTCACTATCCTGTTCCGTTGATATTTCTCAGTGCTTATGCCAGTATCACACTGTCTTGATTTTATGTAGCCTTGTGTGTGTTAGTCACTCAGTCAAGTTCAACTCTTAGTTACCTCATGTACTAGCCCGCCAGGTTTCTCTGTTCATAGGATTCTCCAGACAAGAATACTAGAGTAGGTTGCCATTCCCTCCTCCGGGAGATCTTGTTGAAATAGTGTAAATCCTCCAACTGGTTCTTCTTTTCAGGTTCACTTAAGTCTTCTAATCCATGAACATGGTGTTGATACACATAGCCATTTATTTGGACTTCCCTTAATTTCCCTCAGTAATGGACTGATGCTAAAGCTGAAACTCCAATACTTTGGCCACTTCATGCGAAAAGTTGACTTATTGGAAAAGACTCTGATGCTGGGAGAGACTGGAGGCAGGAGGAGAAGGGGACGACAGAGGATGAGATAGCTGGATGGCATCACTGACTCGATGGACGTGAGTCTGAGTGAACTCCGGGAGCTGGTGATGGACAGGGACGCCTGGCGTGCTGTGATTCATGGGATTCGTGCATGTGATTCGCAAAGAGTTGGACACGACTGAGCAACTGAACTGAACTGAACTGAATGTTCTGCATATTTTAGCAGAGAGATCTTGCATGTTTTAATTTATTTCTAAATATTTAATGTTTTAGTTGCTTTTGTAAATGAAAATCTTTAAAACCATCAAATCAGTAAAATATAAAAGAACAATTGATTTTAGAATATTGACAGTGTACCCTGCAGCATTTAAAAATTTGCTAATTAGTTCTAGTAATCGCTTATAGTTCAGTTCAGTTCAGTTGCTCAGTCGTGTCCGACTCTGTGACCCCATGGACTGAAGCATGCCAGGCTTCCCTGTCCATCACCAACTCCCAGAGATTACTCAAACTCATGTCCATCGAGTCGGTGATGCCATCCAACCATCTCATCTTCTGTCATCCCCTTCTCCTCACTCCTTTAATCTTTCCCAGCATCAGGATTTTTTCAAATGAGTAAGTTCTTTGCATCAGGTAGCCAAAGTATTGGAGTTTCAGCTTCAGTACCAGTCCTTCCAATGAATATTCAGGACTGATGTCCTTTAGGATGGACTGATTGGATCTCCTTGCAGTCCAAGAGACTCTCAAGACTATTCTCCAACACTACCGTTCAAAAACATCAATTCTTCAGTGCTCAGCTTTCTTTATAGTCCAACTCTCACATCCATACATGACTACTGGAAAAACCATAGCTTTACTAGATGGACCTTTGTTGGCAAAGTGATGTCTCTGCTTTTTAATATGCTGTCTAGGTTAGTCATAGCTTTTCTTCCAATTTTAATTTCATGGCTGCAGTCACCATCTGCAGTGATTTTGAAGCCCCCCCAAAATAGTATCTACTGTTTCCATTGTTTTCCCATCTATTTGCCATGAAGTGATGGGACCAGGTGCCATGATCTTAGTTTTCTGAATGTTGAGTTTTAAGCCAAGTTAAGTTGCTTTTAAGTTCCCTAGAATTCTCATGCAAACACATTATGCTCTTTATTTCATTTTCTCGCCTTAGTCCACTGGCTGGGGCCTCCATTACAACATTAAAAGGAGACATCTTTACCCTATGTCCAGTCTGAGAGGAAAAACACTTATTCTCTCACCAGTGAGCATTATATTAACTATAAGATTTTCATAGATATCCTTCATCAGGTGGAGGAAGTTCCCTTCTATTTCTGGTTTACTTAGAATTCGTCTTAATCCTATGCTAAGTCACTTCAGTTGTGTCCGACTCTGTGCGACCCGGTAGATGGCAGCCCACCAGGCTCCCCTGTCCCTGGGATTCTCCAGGCAAGAACACTGGAGTGGGTTGCCATTTCCTTTCCAAAACATGAAAGTGAAAAGTGAAAGTGAAGTCACTTAGTCATGTCTGACTCTGCAACTCCATGGACTGCAGCCTACCAGGCTCCTCTGTCCATGGGATTTTCCAGGCAAGAGTACTGGAGTGGGGTGCCATTTAATACTATGAGAGTTTTTTAAATCTGTCAAGTGCTTTTTACACATCTATTGAGAAGATCCTTTGGTTTTGTTCCTTTAGTCCGTCACTATGATGAGTAATACTGATTGACTTTTGAATATGAAACCAACCTTGCATTCCTGGGATAAACTCTACTTTGTAATGATATATCATTCTTTTAATATATTTCTGGATTCTACTTGTGAATATCTCATTAAGGAGTTTGCATCTATGGCTATAGAGGGGTTTTTTTTTTTGTAATTTGCTTTAAGAAATAAAATTTACATTTAAAAAGATTAAAACACATTGTACAAAATTTTTCTCATCAAAATAGCAGCAACAATTTCTGTGTTTTTCCTCTAAAAGAAAAAAGACCTCTATTTTTCCCAGGTAATGTTTATAAATCAAGAATCAATGCAGTAGATATGGTCATGGAAAGAAAACTAATAGATGGTCAGTAACTTTGGCTACTGATTCTATCTTCACCATGAAATAAAAGTGTTCAGTGTACACTTGCTAGAAGGACTATGACTCAGTTAAAGAACAAATTCAACGAATGGTTGTATTAATAAATAACATCCAGAAGTAGAACCACAGTAGATTGTTTTCTATTTGATCTTCAGTTTTTTTTTTTTTTTCTTTACACTCACTTAATGGAGACAAAATCTACACTGCAGTCTGTCCTTGTTTGGTGAGCTCAGAGTTTCTTCTTATTGGTAATTTTCTTAACTGCCCATTACAGATTTTTAATCACATACTGAAACGCCTACTAGTCAGTGGTCAGTCCTGAGCTTTATTGCAGTATTTTATGAAATATATTCCTTCTCCCCATGCCTCTCCAACATTTACTTCCTCAAAGAGCTGGAAACTAATACTCATCACTTGATTTGTGGCAGTAGTAATGTTCTATTTTAAATGACTCAACTGAAATGTCCCCAGAGTATCACCAAGAGAAGTCACAGAGAAATGAAATGGTCTTTCAGTGCTGTCTTCTGAAATGAGAGGTCTTCAGAGAATCAAAGTTCAAAAAGTGGCCACTTATCAGGTATTTTACCAACATTTAATGCATTCAGTGGAAGGTCCAGAAGCAAATATTCAGTGATTAAATGGCCTATATGCCCCTTAGAGCTTTTCTTCTAAATATCAACTGTAAGGATAAAACTAATTTTTAAAATTTCTAGATATTTTCAGTGGTTTTTGAAAAATACTTGGAGGAAACTCTGGCTTAACTGTATCATTTGATATGTGTTTCTACCATTAAATTAAGATCATATTTTATATCAAGGATTATGTTAAGTTATTTGACCTCTGGTCTGTTGAAATGTTTCTTAATTATGCCTAAGATGCTGTCATCCAATTTCACTGCTCTCATTCTCAGACTTCATCAAGGAAGAATATGTGGGATCTTCAGCCATACAGGTGTATATGTATTAGTTGCTCAGTTGTGTCCGACTCTTTGTGACCCCGTGAACTGTAGCCCACCAGGCTTCTCTGTCCGTGGAATTCTCCAGGCAAGAATATTGGAATGGGTTGCCATTCCTTTCTCCAGAGGATCTTCCTGACCCAGGAATTGAACTCTGGTCTCCTGCATTGCAGGCAGATTCTTTACAATTTGAGTTGCAGGGAAGTCCTTCAGCCATATATAAATAATAAGAAAAAAAATGGAAGTGAGACAGGTAGAGGGCTTTGTACATGGTTAATGGATGCTCTGTCTTTCCCTCCGTGTTTTGTTTGATCCTGCTTCCCAGGTGGCGCTAGTGGTAAAGAACCCAACTGCCATTGCAGGAGACCTAAGAGGCCTGGATTTGATCCTTGGGTTTGATCCAGGAAGAGCCCCTAGAGGAGGGCGTGGCAGCCCATTCCAGTATTCTTGCCTAGAGAATCCCATGGACAGAGGAGCCTGGTGGGCTACAGTCCATAAGGTTGTAAAGAGTCAGACACGACTGAAGCGACTTAGCACACAGCACCAACAGCGACGTTTGGCAGAGAGTGTGTTGAGAGTGGGTTAGTCACTTTGGTCCATGTTGGCATGGTGTTGAGTGTGAGCTGTTCTGTGACTGAGGCTGTAAGAGATAAGCATTTAAGAATGGTGAGGTGCTATTCTAAGAAAATATCTGTAAGGTCCTGAGTAATGTGCCTCATTGTTGGGACAGCAAGTATTTGTTTACAGTAATTCTCAACGGTTAGTTGAGATTATCTTGCTGAGCCTCAAGGAAGTTCTAGGAAATTCCACTTAAATCAAGTCTGGTGCTGCATCATGGCTTTCTCAAATCAAAATTTACAATAAACATAGATATTTTCCACCCCTTCATATAATGAATTCAGCAGTCAAGGTGCTGGCAGCAAAGAAATGTCGGAAGTGTGGCCCTGGAAATTTTCCCAAAGGCTATTTTTTAAAAATAGGACATTTTGATGAACAACAATGATAATTAAAATGAAAAATCTGTCAGTGCACTCCAGAGAACAAAAGCTCAACCAGCTATAAAGTTATTCTAGCTAACATTTGTATCATTATTTATGCCATCTAAACGTAAAGCAAGTATTTGCAGGAGTTCTACAAAAATTCCAAAAGCATTATACCTGCTATTCATGGAGAATGGCAGATTTGCTTTGGTTCATTTGCCTTTTATCCCTCACTGTTCTAAAAGAGAACAGATATTACATTGTTGAGCTCTAAAGCAGTTGTGATCAACAGAAAAAAGAACAAACGTCTTTAATTGTTCACAAAGCAACAGATAACTCCCACAACAGACACTGCTTCAGACAACTACATATTTAAGGTAGAGGAAAAATAGACTGTGTATATACCATGGGGTTATTCTCTAAAAGTCTAGTCAGCATGACTTGCATTGGGAGAAAGTCCACTAGACATAATCTAAGCCAGACCGCATCAGTGCTCCGTGTTTCTCCCCTGCTCTTCCGTTATCACGGCGTGAAATTTCACAGCTAGAATGTCTGCATCAGTTTCTGAAGAAAGAGAGCCCATGTTCCTCACTGTGACCTTGATTCCCTGATGAACCTCACCAATACTGGTGATTGCTCTTCCCCAGCTATGCCCATCTTATTATCAGTGATAATGGAAGAGGTGAGTCTCTCACTTTCCTGTTTCTCTCCAGTGACACTCTCGCCATCTCCAGCACCTATTTTTGCTGTGTTTTCAAAAAAATGTGTCAGTTGCCATTGTCTCAAAGCACTTTCTCAGAACTGCCTCACCAGAAAATCCTCTGCACGCCAGCAGGAGAAAAGAGACCTTTTGAGATTTTTGTCAGCTTCATCTTAACTCAGACATGTGCTTTATAAAAATTGAACTTCTGATAAAGATTTTAGGTACTCTTTGACCTATTCTCTGCATAATTTAAGAATAAAAAAATCTTACTCTTTACCTTCTTCTTCTGCATCAGCGTTCCGAGGATTGCTATGGGTTTCCTTCCTTTGTATTTGTTCCAGTTCAGAATTTTACCATTTCCTTTTTCTGTTTGTATTTCTGAGTTCATCATCACTCCATTATTTTATTCATCTTCAGTGTCCCCATGTGGGTTGTTCATATGACTGGTGACATCAGTGACTGCTGGCATAGCATAACCTCAAAGAATTCGCTCATATTAATAAGTACTTGTTCTACAAGCCATCAGTTACTTACGGCATTTGGCAATAATGTTTGCTTAGCAGATCAAGTGGTTTATCTTCTAAGTCGTGTATCTTACATTCCTTCGCCAAATTCTGGCTTCTGTCTAGATCTTGCAGGAACCTGAAGAAAGTCACATGGGGCTGCATCAACTTCCTTGTTCAGCTGGGGACAGTCTGATGTCACCCACCAGCCAACCTGTTCTTCTCTTCCCTCCTCCAGTGCAGGGGAGTGTGTCTGCCTGTTGGGGGAGGGGAAAGGAAACCAGACTAGGTGGCCAGCTGGAAACGACTGGTGTTTTAATTTTCCTTTTTTTTTTTTTTTAAATGACTTTATCAGATTTAGTACCAGGGTCTAGCTGACCTCACAGAACACATTGCAAAGTGTTTCCTCATCTTCTGTTTTGGAAAACACTTATGTAAGTTTGATACCTTTTCTTACCTTAATGTTTAAAAGAGTTCACCAGTGACACCATCTGACCCTGATGTATTTGAGGAAAGATTTCAATCACAAATTCAGTTTACTTAATAAATGTATTTTCAGCAACATTTCCTATTTCTTGTTGCGTCTGTTTTGGTAAGTTGCATTGTTCAGGAATTTCATCTAGCTGTTGAATTTATTAAAATCAAATTGTTAATAATATATGTAGCATCTGTAGTATATTCACACATGTATTCTTGGTTTTAGTGACTTTTCTTGTTTTTTTCTTGATTAGCCTATGTAGGGCTTAAGTGTTATTGTTCAATCATGTCTCTTTGTGACCCCATGAACTGTAGCCTCCAGGCTCCTTTTTCCATGGGATTTCCCAGGCAAGAATACTGCAGCTGGTTGCCTTTTCTTCTCCAGGGGATCTTCCTGACCCAGGAATCAAACCTGGCTTTCCTGCACTGCAGGCAGATTTTCTACCATCTGAGCCACCAGGGAAACCCATGCAGGGGTTTTCAAATTTGTTATTCTTTCAAAAAGAAAAAAAAAAAATTTGTGTTAATTTTCTCTGTCATTTATGTTTTCTACTTCATTGGTTTCTTTTCCTTACTATTTCCTTCATTCTATATACTTTGGATTTATATACCTTTCTCCACTTACAATGAGGTTATGTCCCGATAGACCCATCGTGAGTTGAATATATCATAGAACTGCTCTGTAGTAATTTCTCACAGAAATTAAAAACATTTACTGAGTTATATTCAAAAGAGTATATATTTTCTTTTGAGTTTTTTTATTAAGAAAAAGAAGAGCAACTCCCGACATGACTCAGAAGCAACCGTGTAATCAGATTTCAATTCATGTAACCTATCCCTTGGTCAAAATAGTTAGTCATACCAAAGAAATATCTGTGTGTCAACACATTTGATTACGCACTGCTTTTAGACAGTTGAAAACAGAAAATCTCAGGTGTCAGAATATCAAACAGGAGCTACAAAAATGTTCTCCATTAGGTTTTGGACAGGTAACATTCATTTGCTTTTAAACATGTTACAAAAGCTGAAGGTTTTGCTATATAAATATTGTGGTGGCAATTTGTACCACCCACCAGTTTCAGAGGCTCCATGAATGATGAAAAAGAGTTTCATGTCTTTGTAAGGAGTTTTAGGAACCTAATGATTTATTTGTGTTCCAGCTGCTGTCTTTTCTCCCTTTCACGTCTTAACAGTTCTTATCATACATTCCTTACTGGTGATTTAGTAGACAGAGTGAACAGATCTTCACTTTAAAATTATGCAGCTCCCTTATTTAAAGCTGCAGGCTATCTGTTCCATGTCATTTGGCTTCTTTAGCAAACTTTTATCGATACCTTGTTATATACCAGATACTGTTTGGAACTGGGGGCCCCAAGAAGCATTGTCCCTTTTCTTTTTCATGAGTTTATAGTCTGGTGGACATCAGAGAAATAATTGCAGTAAGTTTGATAATAGAGAAATGTTCAAGCTGCAAGTGGAGGCAACCCAGGCAGTCTTCAAAGGAAGAGATGACATTTCAGTGTGATATTAGGAGTATGCAAAATGTTATAGCTCAGTAAATTGAACCCTTATGATTTTTGCATTTAAATGTATGTAAATTTTATCTAAAAAAACTAGCAAGTTATTCTGCTCTAGTTAATAGGAATGCTTTTTGCAGGGATATGGGTTGGCAATTCTGAAAAGTCCATCTGTGTATTATAGGCTTTATTTATATATATGAAATAAATATGAAATATGTGTTTACTGTTAAGCATATTGATTGTGATAAATATACCATTGTTTATAAGAAAATTTTCTCACAAAGATAATCCATTAAAGTAGTTAGGATAAAAGGTATAATAACTCCAACCAGTTCTCAAATAATTCATAAAATATGAATATACAGATATAGATAGAGAAGTATATATAAAGAGAAAGTCAGAGAGAAAGAATGATAAAGCAAATGAGGCACATATAAATAATTGATGAATCTGAATAAAGGTTATTTAGGAATTTCTTTTCGGAGAAGGCAATGGCACCCCACTCCAGTACTCTTGCCTGGAAAATCCCATGGACAGAGGAGCCTGGTGGGCTGCAGTCCATGGGGTCGCTAGGAGTCGGGCACGACTGAGCGACTTCAGTTTCACTTTTCATTTTCATGCATTGGAGAAGGGAATGGCAACCCACTCCAGTACTCTTGCCTGGAGAATCCCAGGGACGGCAGAGCCTGGTGGGCAGCCGTCTATGGGATCACGCAGAGTCGGACACAACTGAAGCAACTTAGCAGCAGCAGCAGCAGGAATTTCTTTTACTATTCTTATAACATTTGTTTAAATGTTAATTATAGAAAAATTTAAAATTATGGTTTCTCTTAAGGATATAGAAAACTATATTTTAAAAAGAAAACATCACTTCCACCATGAAAACAAGAAAATGCAAGATAAACTGTAAAAGTATAGCTCTCTTTGAACCCATCAGAGAACTAAGTTTTCAAGATGGCCAAGAAGTCTGAAATTTAAAGAAGACAGGCCCTACTGAGGATGTAGGCACTGTCGCACATGGGTCAAAGCACGAGAGTGAGAGAAGTTAGATGCCATATAAGTGAAATAAAAGAGAAAGAGTGGGACCGATAATATTTGAAGAGCTAACAAAACTAACATAAGGAAAGGCTTCAAAATGCATACCCGGGAAGCACAGGAAATGGGAGGAAAAAGACCTAGGCAAATGACAGTTAAACTGCTGGAAATCAAAGACAAAGAGAAAATCTTGAAGACAGTCCAAATAAAATGACAGCAGATTTCTCATCCCAGAAGATAATGGAGTGACATCTTTAAAATAACTGAGAGAAAAAAGAAAAACCTACCAGCTCAGGATTCCACACCTTTCAGAAATTAAGTCAAATATTGATTTGTACAAACAAAAGCTGAGAGAATTCATTACCCAACAGCTAAAAAGAAAATTTAAAGTACTTTAGTGGAAGGACTACAATACTAGAAACTCACCTGTACACAAGAAATGAAGATCACAGAAATGCTAAAGAGTGAGGTGTGATGGTTAATTGTTTGTGTAACTAGACTGAGCCAAATGGTGTTAGATTGTTTCTGGCATGCCTGTGAGGGTGCTTCTGGGTGACATTAGCTTTTGAGTGGGTGGACTCGGTGATACCTGACATTGCCCTTCTCGGTGTGTCTGATCATCATTAAATCACTGAGGGCCTGAAATAGAAATCTGAGGAAGAGAGAGTTTGCCCCTTTTGCTTTCTGCCTGCATGCTTGAGCTGGTGCGTCAGGCTTCTGCCCTTGAACTGGGATTCATACCACTGACTCTCCCAGTTCTCTGGCCTTCAGACTCAAACTGGAATTAACTAGTGCCTTCCACAACCAGCTTGCAGACAGCAGATTGTGGAAGTTTTCAGCCTCTATAATCAAGTGACATAGTTCCTCAGAATCTCTCTCTCTAGGTGTAGAGACATCAGTCAGTTCAATTGCTCAGTCATGTACAACTTTGCGACCCCCTGGACTGCAGCACGCCAGGCTTCCCTGTCCATCACCAAGTCCCAGAGCTTACTCAAACTCATGTCCATCTCGTCGGTGATGCCATCCAAGCATCTCATCCTCTGTCATCCCCTTCTCCTCCTATCTTCAATCTTCCCCAGCATCAGGGTCTTTTCAAATGAGTCAGTTCTTCACATCAGGTGGCCAAAGTACTGGAGTTTCACCTTCAGCATCAGTCCTTCAAAAGAATATTCAGGACTGATTTCCTTTAGGATGGACTGGTTGGATCCCCTTGCAGTCCAAGGGACTCTCAAGAGTCTTCTCCAACACTACAGTTCAAAAGCATCAATTCTTCGGCACTCAGCTTTCTTTATAGAGACAGATAGATACGGATATGGAGATATATAGATATAGATACCTAATGGTTTTGTTTCCTGTGGAGATAAATAAATGTAGATGTTCTACAGTTCTGTTTCCCTAGAGGAAATACAGAAAGTAAATATAAAAGACATTATTTAATCAATAATTGCTATAAAAATAGTAATCTTTTATTACATGTTTATAGACTATATAAATTAAAATTTATGAAAACTATAGTACAAAATGTGGGAAGGAGAACTTGAGAGTATGTAGATGTAGGTTGTGAGATCCTTAAATTACATATGGAGTGCTCTATTATTTGAGGTAGGCTGTGAATAATTAAAGATATACACATATGTGGGCATGAGTGCTTGCTGAGCCGCTTCAGTGGTGTCCACTCTTTGTAAGTCTATGAACCGTAGCCCACCAGGCTCCTCTGTCTGTGGGATTCTCCAGGCAAGAATACAGGAGTGGGCTGCTGTCCCTTCCTCTGGGGGATCTTTATGACCCATGGACTGAAGCCATATCTCCTGAGGCTCGTGCATTGTAGATGGATTCTCTACCATTGAGCTACCAGGGAAGTCTAAAGATACATATATATATAATATAAATAATATATATTAATTCTATATTTATAATTATATATTTTTATAATTTTATATTTATATGGTTTATGATTATATAATTAATATAATATAAATAATATACTATATTATAATAATATTTATAATATATAAATGTGTATATATTTATAACATAATATATATTAATAATAATATAATATACAATAATTTATAAG
>SJXQ01006281.1:60036-99239 GCA_006408695.1 Aepyceros melampus | reverse complement strand
ATTGTATTTATATTACTATATTATATAATACAAATATATCTATATGTGCATAATATATAAATATATTATATATAGTATATTAATATATATAATATATAATATACAAACCAAAGAAAATTATAGAAGAGATATAAAAAATGAGAAACAGAATTTAAAGTGAAATCACAAAATCACAAAAATACTCTATTAACACAAAAACAGAAAGAAAAATGGGAGTGAGAAGCAAGACAGACCAAGCAGAATAGATACAAAACAGTAGCAAGATTGTAGCTTTAAATCCAACCGTATGAATAGTTACATTCAGTATAATGTAACTGGGTTAGTTCGTTCACTGGCTCCTGACTGCCTAGAAAAAGCATGACCTCGGCTCAGTCACGGTGATGGACCCTGGCGGAGGCACTTCAGCCAAGGCTGTCAACCAGCGGCTCCTCTCGCTGCTCATCTGCTAGTGCTTTCTGGAAGGAAGCCCCAAGTAGCACCTCTCCATGATGGCCACACCTGCTGTTTGGAAAGAACTCCGTCTGTGCTTCCTACCAAGATGCTGATGTGTGTATCTGTGTGTGCGCACACAACTGGCAAAGATTTATTTAACACATTAAAGTAGGAGCTGGCTGATGACAATGATAGTATAAAGGAGAGGAAGATCTGTTATGCCTAGTCAGCAGGTGAAAAGGATGCTGAAATGAGATTACACATTAGATTGAGACTGATCAATGCCCTGTAAAGTCAATCTGTAGGATTTCTTTCTTTCTACTGGGCAGGAATAAATGGCAATATATAGATCTTCTGTGAGTGGAGGTTAACTTTACAGAGCTTTGTCTCTCCGTAGACCCTCTGTTGACTCCCTGAAATAGCCAGACTTCTTTCAGGTTGGGTCCCAATGAAGAGAGCCGGGGGGAGCTGTGTTGCTGTTTATGAGCTCATGGAGAGACAGGGAGCAATGCTTCATGTTCCAGCTCCAGCTCTTAGTCTTACAGCTCAGCCTCCTGACAGGTGAGCAAACACATCTGAGAGATGCCCCAGTCACCATCTGACCGCAGTCTCATGAGGGACCTTCAGCCAGACCCAGCCAGCAGAGCTGCTCGGGAATTCCTGGCTCACAGAAACCGTGTGAGATAATACACGATTGATGTTTTTAAGGTACTGCATTAGGAGATGCTTTGCCCCCCTGCAATGCTCAACCAAGGAGGTGCAGTGGTCAAGAATCCTCCTGACAATGCAGGAGACGCAAGAGATTCGGGTTCAATCCCTGAGTCGGGAGGATCCCCTGGAGTAGGAAATGGTAACCCGCTCCAGTATTCTTGGCTGGAGAGTCCCATGGACAGAGGAGCCTGGTGGGCTACAGTCCAGGGGGGTCTCAAACAGTCAGGCAGGGCTGAGTGACTGAGCACAGACAGTGCACAGCCGAACCACCAGTACTCACCTGGTCCTCAGCACAGTGCTTGCCTCAGAGTTAGGGCGTAATTGGTCACTTTTTCCCTGTAATGTTAGTATTTTGTAGTTTTAATATTTTTTATGAGTGTTTAATTAGTAATTAGCATAAAGAAGACTGAGCACCAAAGAACTTATGCTTTCAAACTATGGTGCTCGAGAAGACTCTTGAGAATTCCTTGGACTGCAAGAAGATCAAACCGTCAAATCCTAAAGGAGATCAACCCGGAATATTCATTGGAAGGACTGATGCTGAAACTGAAGCTACAATACTTTGGCCACCTGATACCAAGAGGCAACTTATTGAAAAAGACTCTGGTGCTGGGAAAGATTGAGGGCAAGAGGAGAAGGTGACGACAGAGGATGAGATGGCTAGATGGCATCACTGACTCCAATGGACATATTTGTTGTTGTTCAAGCAGTCGTGTCCGACTCTGCGACCCCATGAACTGCGGCACACCAGGCTGCCCTGAGTTTGACCATCTCCTGGAGTTTGTTCAAACTCATGTCCATTGAGTGGAGAAGGAAATGGCAACCCACTCCAGTACTCTTGCCTAGAGAATCCTATGAATGGCGGAGCCTGGTGGGCTGCAGTCCATGGGGTCACTAAGAGTCTGACACGACTAAGCGACTTCACTTTCACTTTTCACTTTCATGCATTGGAGAAGGAAATGGCAGCCCACTCCAGTATTCTTGCCTGGAGAATCCCAGGGATGCGGAAGCCTGGTGGGCTGCCATCTATGGGGTCGCACAGAGTCGGTGCAACCGAAGCGACTGAAGCGACATAGCAGCAGCAGCATGTCCATTGAGTCAGTGATGCCAGCCAACCGTCTCATCCTCTGTCGTCACCTTCTCCTACTGCCATCAATCTTTCCCAGCATCAGGGTCTTTTCCAGCGACTGGGCTGGACATGAGTTTGCTCAAACTCCAGGGGATAGTGAAGGCCAGGGAATCCTGGCATGCTGCAGGCCGTGGGATCGCGAGTGGATCAGGACTTAGCAAGTGAACAATTAGCATTTAATTTGTAGCTTAACTGTTTCTGGGCACTAGAGGGCACGCTTATCCGTTGATGCGAAGGTCTCAGACATGCAGGTGCAGTTCTCCAGCCGAGGCACCAGGGGGAGCCCGCCTCCAATTTTCCACTATCCCTTTCAAAAGGTGGACTTGACCTAACAAGAATTCAACACCAGTGAATTAGCATACATAAGGAAGACGGTTTAGAAAATGCAGTAAGCACATTCTAAAAAACAAGAAACCATGAATAACGCTACCTCCGTACTGGATGTGCAGACAAAGAACAAGAAAATACCCTACTCACACTTTTTTTTTCCGTTTTAAATGTGGTAGAGCAGGTTGTATTTTCTTTAATCCCTGAAAAGGAGAAGGGCTCTGCAAACCTGTTATTTCTAAACAACATTGTACTTAGTCTTTACCATAAACAACAGTGCACCTAGTCTTTACCGTATCTAGAAACAGCAACAGCAGTCTCTCTGTCACAGCTTCTGATGGTGGGTAACTCTGAGTACTGGTTCCCAGTGTCCCGAGTAATATTTGTACCACCACTTTCACAGATTTTAATGGTCTTATTTTTTCCTAGTTCTTTATCTTATTTACACAGGATTGATAGTCTAGTGCCTGTGAAAATGGGCCATGACTATGATTTCAGGAAACTTGGGAAACGAGAGCCTTGAAATGAATTGCCTGAACCAAACACATTGTAATTCACCCCTCTTTCCAACTAATTCAAAGCAGACTTTACCCATAACCATTCATAGTAACCTGAGGAGGTTGGCAGCCTGAGCAATGATGACAGTCTGTCCATCTTGAAGTAAGTCTTGAAAGCTGGCCCTGCCCAAGGGAGGCTCAAGTACTACTGGGGCTTGGATGGGGCAAGGTCTTAAGAATAAAAAAAGGCGGGTTATGGTGGGTTTATCTGATGAGAGCCTTGAGCTATGAGGCCAGGACTCCGCAGCCCAATAGACTGTAAGTCAAAAGGGGCTGGGGAGGGAGAGAACTGTACTTTCAAGAGATGATTCTTTGAGAGCATCCAGAAATGACAGCCCAAACTCTAGCTGACCCACCACGTTGATGATCAAGCACAAGATTTGATCAGCTCAGATCCTGTTGTTTTGTTTTAATCACCATCATAAGGGGATTAAAAAGCAGAGACATTACTTTGCCAACAAAGGTCCATCTAGTCAAGGCTATGGTTTTTCCAGTAGTCATGTATGGATGTGAGAGTTGGACATAAAGAAAGCTGAGCACCAAAGACTTGATGCTTTTGAGCTGTGGTGTTGGAGAAGACTCTTGAGAGTCCCTTGGACCACAAGGAGATCCAACCAGCCCATCCTAAAGGAAATCAGTCCTGAATATTCATTGGAAGGATTGATGGCTGAAGCTGAAACTCCAATACTTTGGCCACCTGATGTGAAGAACTGACTCATTGGAAAAGACCCTGATGCTGGGAAAGATTGAAGGCAGGAGGAGAAGGGGACGACAGAAGATGAGGTGGTTGGATGGCATCACCGACGCAATGGACATGAGTTTGAGTAATCTCTGGGAGTTGGTGATGGACAGGGAAGCCTGGCATGCTGCAGTCCATGGGGTCGCAAAGAGTCGGACAGGACTGAGAGACTGAACTGAACTGATAGGGGTTAAAACAAAGCCAGTACAAACACAAATATATAGTGAAGGTAGTAGAATGATGTTTCTACCCAACACGTGTCTGTAAATAGTGATATTGCTTTTCGGGTACTACTATAGTGAAGTCTTACCATTTGGTGCTCAGTGCTTGCTTTAATACATGTAACATACTTTCCTATGACACTACAGTAATAGCAAACGCTGCCCTCTTTAACTTAACCACAAATTGTGGACTATGGGAACCTCAGAGTATCTCCAGCTCCTCCCAGCTAGTAATGGAAATTTCCAGAGAGTTTCATACACATGCTGCTAAGAAGCCCTAAGTGAAAGAAAGTGAAAGTGAAGTCACTCAATCATGTCCCACTCTTTGCAACCTCATGGACTGTAGCCCACCAGGTTCCTCCATCCATGCAGTTTTCTAGGTAAGAGTACTGGAGTGGGTTGCCATTTCCTTCTCCAGGAGACCTTCTCCAGGGATTGAACTCGGGTCTCCCACATTGTAGGCAGACGCTTTACCGTCTGAGCCACCAGGGAAGCCCAAGAAGCCCTAAGTCTCCCTCAAACCACTTTGTAGACTTGAAGTAGCGGGTGTGCCATGCCCACTGCACTAGTCAGAGGCTGCCTGGTGGGTCCCCAGGTCACTGATTCTGACTGTGAAAAAATGGTGGTAGATGACATTAGGGCGCTTCATGTGAAACCCTAGGACAATTCACAAGACAAGGAAATGACCTTGAGTTGTGAACTCTAAAGGGCTTCGTGGAGGACAGTCCCCCAGTGGGGAGTAGGGTTGGGCATCCAGGGATGGAGTAATGGGTGCTCTGGGCATGGCTGGGTACGCTGGGGCATGGAGGCAGAAAGTGAATACGTCTATATGGGAACAGTTCAGTCCGATTGGATCCTTACATGAAGGAAAACAGCAACAGAGGGGCCTAGAGAGGGTTGATTCAAGTCCTAAATCAAAGTCAGAAATTTTTATCTGGTGAGCTAGGCCAGTTCTAGCCAACAGAAATGTGTGCAATGATGAAAATGTTCCAAATATGAGTTGTGCAATATGGTGGCCAGTCGATACGTGTCACTACCAAGCACTTGAAATATGCTAAGGCAACTAATGAGCTGGATTTTTAATTTAGTTTCATTTATTGCTTAATGTTTTTCACATTAGGGTTTGTTCTCTTATAAAACATTTTTTTATTGAAGTGTGGTTGATTTACAACGCCGTGTTAGTTTCTGCTGTTCAGCAAAATGAATCAGTTATACATATACCCACTCACTTCTGGATTCATATATGCATCTCATATAGGTGGCATTAGTGGTAAAAAATCTGCCTGTCAGTGCAGGAGACATGAGTCACAGGTTCTGTTCCGGGGGTGGGAAGATCCTCTGGAGGAGGGCATGGCAATCCACTCCAGTATTCTTGCCTGGAAAATCCCACGGACAAAGGAGCCTGGTGGGCTACAGTCCACGGGGTTGCACTGAGTTGGACACGGCGGAAGCAGCTTAGCATGCATGCATGCATATAGCTGATGGCTACCGTATCTAGTAGTGCCTTTCCAGACAATGGAAAATGACAGATCAAAAGTGTGCTTCATTTTGAATAATCTGAAAGCCGACTATAAAGTAGATTTTAGGGTTGGTACTCTGAAGATAGGTTTCATGGTGTGAGAGAATCAATATGTGGGTTTCTCTTTTTTTAAGTAAAATACAAAATGTTTTCTCCAAAAACAAAACACACAACTGATTCTGTTTCAATGAAGACACAGAAATGGACTCTGTGAGGGGCACATCACTTTCTTGTCTTATCACCTACAGAATGTCCTTGAGGAATCTCCCTGTGATATCCAGAAACTTCTCAGAACTCAGTTTGTTAACTGCTGCTGCTACTGCTAAGTCACTTCAGTCATGTCCGACTCTGTGCGACCCCATAGATGGCAGTCCCACAGGCTCTCCCATCCCTGGAATTCTCCAGGCAAGAACACTGGAGTGGGTTGCCATTTCCTTCTCCAATGCATGAAAGTGAAAAGTGAAAGGGAAGTCGCTCAGTCATGTCTGACTCTTAGCGATTCTGTGGACTGCAACCTACCAGGCTCCTCCACCCATGGGATTTTCCAGGCAAGAGTACTAGAGTGGGGTGCCATTGCCTTCTCCATTGTTAACTGCTAAGCCAGGTCAAAGGTAGTGGGGAATGCTACCAGTGAAAGTGAAAGTCACTCAGTCATGTCTAGCTCTTTGCAACCCCATGGACTATACAGTCCATGGAATTCTCCAGGCCAGAATACTGGAGTGGGTAGCCATTCCCTTCTCCAGGGGATCTTCCCAACTCAGGGATCAAACCCACATCTCCTGCATTGCAGGCAGATTCTTTATGAGCTGAGCCATCAGGGAAGCTCAATGCGACCAGGATAATGGTGATAAAGAAGAGGAATACATGAGGGCAATAACCCCTGGTGCCTCAGATCATAAAGAGCCCATCTGCAGTGCAGGAGAGCTAGGTTCAGTCCCTGGTTTGGGAAGATCCCCTGGAGGAAGAAGTGCCAACCCATTCCAGTATTCTTGCCTGGGAAATCCCCATAGTCCATGGAGTCACAAAGTTGGACGCAACCGAGCGCCTAACACACAACACCATGGAGGCAGAATCCACAGATCTGAGTGTCCACTTGGGGGCAAGAAGTAGGTTTAAGTGTCTGCACATCTATTACTTCATTCGTCGAAGTCCAGGCTCCGGTTTTATCTATCTGGAATTTCTCCCCATTACTCAGTCATCACAAATATAATAGGTACTCAAAAAGAAGTGTATTAAATGGAATAGAATTAACACACTCAAGCTGCATGGATGTTGAGTAGTGGGAAGAACCTGGATTCATGTCTAGGTGCACTGACTCCAAGGTTGGCCCTGCAGCTTACAATCCCCCTCCACCCCCCGAATAATGCAGTCACAGAAGCCAAGGCAAGAGGCTTTGCAAGTAGGGGAGGTCAACCAATGGTTTTAAGAGCAGCAGCAAGTTTGAGGAGAAAATGACAAATGGATATTAAAATTGAAAGGTAATTTCTTCCAGAGTTAAGGAAAGTGGGCTCAGAAGTCAGTGTGCAAGAATATCAAGGGTTAGGGTAGCAGAGGATGAAGGTTGAGGCAGTAAAGAAAACGGATATAAACTATTCCTTAGCTTCTTGGTAAATGGAAGGAAAGAGATGAGATACGCTGGAAATAGCGAGTTGACTGCTGGCTCTGTTCTCTACTTTTCTGAAGTCTTGGAGCACCTGGAACATGTGATGTTTTCTCAGAGGGAATCCCCGGCCATTGGTCACCCGACGTAGACAGCTGACAGGAGCCAGCATTCCCTAAGCTAACCAATGGCGAATGGGGTGGTTTGGTAGGAGAACTCTGTCCAGCAGAGGCAGAGTGTACTGACTGCCAACTGGTCAACCCACTCATCCTCTGTGTCAAGAAGGTACAACTCAGAGACATCAGGGAGACTTGGGGAGCAGTAGAGGAGCAGATGGAAGGAGCACTTTGTTACCAGGATCACTTGAGGTAGAGAACCACGGATATCTTCTCTGAAGAAACAAAGTGGCTAGAACCTCAGAACTTCACAGTATTTTGAACAATGTCTCCTTCTCCGCAGAGCCTCCTGAGAGTCTGTCTACCTTACTTGTCATTGTATCCTTATGGGAAAATAAATGATTTCAAAGAACCCAGCACAACTCTTTTACCATCTGAAAGGATGTAACCAGCACGTGCTAAGTCTGAAAGGCGGAGTAAGGTGCAAGTGTTGGCATCCTTGCAGAAAGAAATTCTAGAAAATTCTCACAGTGCCAGATCCTTTAACAAAGAGTCTCCAGTGGGCATAGGGTCAATGGTCCCATCTTGAGAAAAAGCGCAGAAAATCTGCACCTGGCCACCTACTTTCTGGAATGGTATCCTCGCCCTGCGGAGTAGCTTAAGGCTATAGGCGGCCTAAAAGTGCAGCCTCAGTTCCTTGCAGTCTATAAAGATAACAGGATAGGTCTCTCCACATTACAAAAGGGAAGATAAGTTAATGAAAATATTTGAGGGAGAAAAGAAATCATAGAACTCTGGAATCGAAAGGTACCCTGGGGACAGTTAGGAGCTCAATTGCTCTCCCCAAAAATTCTAACTGAGGAGATGTTCTAACTCTCCTCAGAATGGGACTGTATTTGGAGACGGGACTTTTAAAGAGGTGATGATGAAGTCATATGCATGGGCCCTAGTCCAGTGTGGCTGGTGTCCTTATGAGAAGAGATTAGGACACAGAGGGGACCATGTGAGGAGCCAGGGAGAAGACAAGCTAAGGACAGAGACTCCAGAACAAACCAAACCAGCCCACGCCTAGATCTTGAGCTTCTAGCCTCTGGAACGAGGACAGCATACATTCTGTTCTTTAAGCCACCCCCTGGCTAACCACCGGATCCAGCTCTTTCTCTTTCCTCCTGAAGAATCTGAGGCCGGGTGTCACACAGCTTGGATCGGTGGTAGGTCCAGGCCCCAGAGGTCCTCCTTCTTGTCCCAGAGGACTTACACCAACCACACCCCTGAATCTAACTTGTGTGCATTTCCAGAAAGGAGACAGGAAGATGATGAAAAGAGCAATGACCAGAGTTGGAATCTACCTCGTCGTGTGAAAGGAATGGGCAGGGAGATGATTCGATGGTTTGATAGATTCTTATAAAATCCAGTGACTTGAGCTATCTTGCTGATACTTGTTCCATATTCTTACTCCCATTCTTTGTTGCTAACTGGGAAAAACAATTGGTTGTAGGCATTCCAAAGTGACTTCAGCATGATTTTTAAATACCTGGAATCATGTTGGACTAATGGATCCAAACGTAACCAAGGAGATCTTACGCTTTCATTTAACGTTTGCGTCTCTATTTGTTGACTGTCTTCCAGAACATCCTTTGATGAAAAAAAAAAAAAACAAAACAAAACCTGGGACAGATGGGGGATGCGTGCTGGGAGAGTTTGATTTGTAATTCAATTTTATTTTAGTTTTAGTATCTGCTTTTTTTTTTTTTAAGCACAGGTACATTTTTAGTTTTATTTTTTTAACGTGAGGAGCTCAGAATGCTGACTGATTATCTCTTTCCACCCCGTGTTGGTTTCAGATGACACGCTTTTCAAAGCACAGCTCTGTGAGTTTTAGGGAAGCTCAAAACTCATTGTCTTGTCACCTTCCTGTCCCCAGCAACTCCTGTTGTTGCCAAATGGTGGAGGGCTCTAAATCTCTGATTTCCCTCTTTGAGTGGCTGTCTCCCGTGTATTTTATTTACAGATAAGGCAAATAAAGCTTTTGAATCTGAATTGAAGCATGGCTAACTGAGCTTAAGTTGTTGGAATCCCTGGATAATCCCGATGTTAAATGAGGGGGGAAATGCCTACAGGCTGTTCCTCAGAAAGCCCATCATTTTCCCCACACTTCTGTAGGTGAAATTCAAGCTTCCACACCTGCTTCCGCCGATTGGTGTGACTGACACGGTGCCAGGCATTGTGCCGTGAGCCTGGTGGCTGGTGGCCTGGCCTGCCTGTCACTGACACCGACATGGGAAGCTGAGACTGCCGATCAAGTCTGCCCCGACTGTCCGCGATTCTTCTTCTGCTCGTGAATATGCCCAGATCAGACGCTGGGGCGGGGGTGTGGGGGGCATGGAAACTGTGCTTTACATTCATTCTCATCACACAGAGAAGAAATAAAAACAGGCCTGATGTGTCATGTAGCGCTTCTTAAAAACAGGATCCAAACAAGCATTCTGATCAAGGATTTGACGTTGGCATAAGACAGTTCAACTGCCGAAAAAGGTGTATTAGGAAACAGAGTTCTGTTTTTAATCGGTGTTTTGTTTGTTCATTTGTTTTTAACAGACCTTAAGAGTAACTTTTAAGGTCTTGCCCCTGAAACTATTTCTTAGTTGCATGCTGTGCTCTGTGCTGTACTAAGTCACTTTAGTCATGTCCGACTCTTTGAGACCCCATGGACTGCAGCCTACCAGGCTCCTCTGTCCATGGGATTCTCCTGGCAAGAATACTGGAGTGGGTTGCCATTTCCTTCTCTAGGGGGGTCTTCCCAACCCAGGGATCAAACCCCTGTCTCTTAGGTCTCCTACACTGGCAGGCAGATTCTTTGCTGCTAGTGCTACCTTTGTGGTTACCAGCAAATGATATGTGAATTAATTAATATTAAGCCTTTCAAATTAGCTTTTTAAAGTGATAAACAAAATACATTTTGTTCTAACTGAAAATAAAAACTCTTCACACTGAAATTTCTTTTAGAGTAACTAGATCAGATGCAAAACGAATGTCTTCCACTTAAT
The DNA here is from genome assembly GCA_006408695.1 of Aepyceros melampus. Lineage (NCBI taxonomy): Eukaryota > Metazoa > Chordata > Mammalia > Artiodactyla > Bovidae > Aepyceros > Aepyceros melampus. Next base: position 88,841 of record SJXQ01006281.1, on the reverse strand, counting down.
TCCTCCTTCACCTACTGCTTTCCCCAAAAGAGAGTGAAGTTATAAAGAAAGAAACTGTCTTCCCTGGATTTTGTTCACCACGGGCCTTTCAGGGAAGATGAAAAAAAGTCCTGGTTCCTTCTATCTGCAATCACTTAAACCTCCTTGGAGCTGTTTCATCATTGTGTGGCTCAACTATTTGGAACTCTGGAGAACTTTCAGGGGAAGAGAGCATAAGTGATAAATAGTTTGGAAATGAAGATCAAAAAGAAAGCATTGGGGGAACTGGGGATGTTTAGTCTAGAGAAGAGAAGGAGGAGGAGAAGTCGTGCTTTTCCTGACTGGTGAAAAGGACGAGGACCGTTCTTTCACCCCAGAGTTAGGAAGAGCAAGTGGATATAAGCAGATGCGAAGGGTTTAACTTAATGTAATTTCTTTTATTTTTATTTTTTAAAAATAACGGAATGCTTAGGGACTCATGAAATTATCGTATAATTGTTTCAGAATGCTATTCCACAGAGCAATCTGGATATTAAGAATGTCACAATATCCACCAAGGGGAGTAGAGAATTAATCTTATTCACATAACAGAGTCAGAAATACTTTCCACTGATAATTGAAATAGTAGCAATGTTTACTTCCAACAGGAATTTAACATTCATCACACATTTGAATGGATTTTCCCTGGTGGTTCAAACCGTAAAGAATCTCCCTACAATACAGGAGACCTGGGTTCTATCCCTGGATGGGGAAGATACCTTGGAGAAGGAAATGGCAACCCATTCCAGTATTCTTGCTTGGAGAAATCCTTGGACAGAGGAGCCTGATGGGCTATAGTTCGTAGAGTCACAAAGAGTCGGACACCACTGAAGCAACTTAGCACACACACGCACACCTTTGAAGCTGTCTTTAAAATTTGTATCTGTCTAGCCCACCACCCTAAAGACCTAAGTACTGGTCTTTAGGAGCTGGTAGGAACGGATGTCTTAGATTACACTTGGAGTGCCAAGCTCTCTATTCACTCTGTGCTGCACCATAATGTACACCCGTTGCTGTTCTTTACTTGCTGAGTCGTGTCCTACTCTTTGTGACCCCATGGGCTACCGAACGCCAGGCTCCTCTGTCCTCCACTGTCTCCCAGAGTTTGCTCAAGCTCATGTTCGTTGAGTCAGTGCTATCTAACCATCTCATCCTCTGCTACCCTCTTCTTCTTTCGCCTTCAGTCTTTCCCAGCATCAGGGTCTTTTCCAGTGAGCCAGCTCTTCACATCAGGTGACCAAAATATTGGAACTTCAGCGTCAGCGTCAGTCCTTCCAATGAATATTCAGAGTTGATTTCCTTTAGGATTGACTGGATTCAACTCCTTGCAGTCCAAGAGACTCTCAGGAGTCTTTTCCAACACCACAGTTTGAAAGCATCAATCAGGCTTCTTTACGGTCCAGCTGTCACATCCGTATATGACTATGTGAAAAACCATACTTTGACTATATAGATTTTGTCAACAAAGCGATGTCTCTCCTTTTTAATATGCTAAGTTTGCCCTACCCAGCAGTCCCCATGCAACACATTTCCGTTTGTATATTGGTCTGTTCACATATTGTATATTGGGCTGATGATTCAATGGGATTTTTCCAGATTCACATCCTGCTCTTACTTATATGGTGGAAATCATGATTTGAGAGTATACTTTCTTCCTCATTTCCTCTCTGCCAGCCTTGTTGGCTGTCTTCTTGTGCATCCTGGATGCCAGGGTGCTTTCCCTTCATCCCTTTGCTCAGCGGGCACCTTCATATTTGTCAGGTCTCCTTTTGTACATCACTATAGCCCCTGAGATCAAACCTTCCTGACGACTCTGTTCAAAGACGTGCTTTCCCTCATCAGCACACCCAGTTCATTCCCACTGAAGCCCTGACTGCAGGCTGTAATTACAGGCTCGTCTGTCTCTCATTTGCTGCCCTCGTCTCCCACAAGAACGTGAGCTCTCCAAGATTCGCTCTGTCTTACTCATTCCTGCTCCACTGCCGTCTAGAAAAATGCCTAGCCACAGTAGATGTTCAATAAGTATTTGCTGAGTGAATGAATCAGGTTTTAAGATTATTCGAGCCATTTTTTTTTCTTGATTGTCTGCCAGTTTACTCCTTGGTAAGGTGTCTGACCATTGGAGGAAGAAACGTATGTCATTTGCAGCTTCTGTTCAAAGAAGATGTGGAACTTTAAGAGTTAGAGGGAGGTCCCGGCTTTTAAGTCTTAGCTTTGCAGCTGTGTATCCCTTAATCAAAGATTCAGTTAGGAGAGCTGGCAGAGTTTCATGAGCAAATTTTAATTTTTCTATTTTCTGTCTGCTTTGTGAGTTTTATTTTATCTGAATTTGGAATGCGAAGTGCTATGGAAGAGTTAGGGCTGCCCATGTGTGATTTTCAATTATCAAGATTCTAAAAATGCTACAAAATTAACATTTTTGTTTATTTCAAGTACAGTGGTTTTAGGATTACATAACACAACTCTTCTTAAGAGTTACAAAATAAAGATGCTGATGTGAAACTCATTGCAACCTTGGGGTATGAACTTGTGTCTATAAAACACTGATGTAATGCTATGAGCTCATAATATAAATGGATGCTGAACCATCTGTGTTTTGTGACACATTGTATCATAAAAAAATGTTGTGTATAATTCTAAAGTAAAAAATGAAACAATTTTCAACTCACAGGTGCTTTGCTTCAAACATACAACTCAGCAATTCTAAATCCTGACTTGAAACAATGCCTGCAAAAGCGAAGAGTCAGGAGAAGACATTGCATTTGAAACTCTTGAAAAATGTCAAAGAAGTACCTCTGAAATGTAGTAGAGAAATGGTAAATATAAGACATTGCAGAGCAGGATAAGAGTCAATATAAAATACTTCTTTACTGGAAGGAAAGTAAAAGAAAGAAGAAGGAAGGACAAGGAGAGGAAGGCAGAGTTTGCTGAGAAGGGTGCATTCCTGAGCTGGTTGAAGCACTTGAGCTCAGGCTCTTGAGCTGTGTAGTCAAGAAAACAATGGTCAGAATTCACCCATGGCACATCTTTATCCATTTATCAGTCAATGGACATTTAGGCTGTTTCCATGACCTGGCTATTATAGATAGTGCTGCTATGAACACAGGCGTGCATGTATCTTTTTCAAATTAGAGTTCTGCCTATATGCCCGGGAGTGGGATTGCCAGGTGGTATGGCTATTTTAATACAGATACAGGAGTAATTCCAAGAGGCAGTTTGAAGGGAACAGAAATAGACATTTATCAAGGTGTTTCATGCTTAATGCTTCCCTGGTGGCTCAGATGGTAAAGTGTCTGCCTGAAATGTGGGACACCCGGCTTTGATCCTGGGTTGGGAGGATCCCCTGGAGAAGGCAATGGCAACCCACTCCAGTACCCTTGTCTGGAAAATCCCATGGACAGAGGAGCCTGGTAGGCTACAGTCCATGGGGTCACAAAGAGTCTGACATGACTGACTTCACTTTCACTTTTCACTTTCCATACTTATATATGTTACTTAATTCTCATAACCCTTCCAAAGAGGTGTTACTAATCCAATTTAGAGATAATTGATCAAGAGGGAGGGGTCATATGTATAGCTATGGCTGATTCATGTTGATACTTAGCAGAAACCAACAAAATTCTGTAAAGCAATTATCCTTCAATTAAAAAATATCCTTCAATTAAAAAATAAATAATTGAGTCTCAGTGACTTGTTAAATATCTTACTCAGGGTCAGACAATGGAACTAGATCTGAGAACCAGCAGATTGGGTAGGTACTGGACTAGGATGAGTCAAAGCATTTTCACTTGGCTTGTTTTATAAAGCTGTATTTGTACTTTTATTAATGTTTTTTTCTCCTAAATCTGGGAACCTAACATTCATTTGTGTTTGATTGCATATCAAAGACACGGGCTGAATAGGTTAATGCCCAAAGCAGAGAGTGATGGCCAGATTTGTCTTAGTTTTGTTTCTTCTTCCTTAAGGCTAGCATTTGGTTTTAGGTAAGGGAAAGATGAGTTCCTGACAATACACAGCAGTTTAATTGGGACTTATAATGAGGGCTCGCCAGCCGGCTAAGGCAAGCAGCCTTCACTAGATTGGCCTGCTGTCAGTGAGTCCCTCTGGGTAGCTGTGACTCTGGGCTGGAGGGGAGTCACAGAGCTGAGGTCCCTGCACAGAGAAACCAGCCTGCATGCATTTCCAGGAGTGTCCTGGTGCCAACTGGCGCCACGGTCTCCCGCTTGGGACATTTTGAAGCAGCCTCAAATAAGCTTGCAACATCAGGGTTAGAGAAGAAGGTGGGCTAAGAGTCAAGGACACAGCACCAGCTTTAGATTTAGGTTTTAAAACCTAGAAAATTCTTCTTTTTATAAAGAAAAACAGAAGTTCGCAGTCTCCTTTCATCACCCACTGGCGCTTCTGAGCCATGAACTTTCCCCCACTTCGGAAACTTCTCTGGAAAATGCATTTCATGCTTGTCTACTTCAGTAAAAACCCTTGACTGAATTGTTACAAAACAGGAACTTGGCCCAGAGAGTGTGAGAAATCTCCCGACGCGGCAAAGCCAGTTGGCATCCTTGAAGCCCTGTGTGCTCCGACCTCTGGTTTACCTGTCTTCTTGGACTGTGACCTTCTCCCAGCAGAGTGGGGGCTCTGACTGTTCCCGTGCCAGGGGGCCGGGAGGAGGCGGTCACAGCACATACATCACTTTCTCAGACACACTGAAGTGTGTCTCTTAGGATGAAGGGGGCTGACCTGACTTCAGGGTTCCGAGCTCACCAATGCATGAGACACAGTCTTCAGAGAATTCGCAGAGCAAATCTCTCTGAAAGCCTCAACTTGGATTTTTGCTCTTATAAGGTTGTGCCTGCATTTTTGGCAACCCACTCCAGTGTTCCTGCCTGGAGAATCCCACGGACAGAGGAGCCTGGTGGGCTACAGTCCAGAGAGTCGGGAGTCGCAGAGTCAGACACAACTGAAGCGACTTAGCACACAAGAGAGTGGCTGCATCATTGCTCCCTTCTCGCTGCTCATGCTGCCCTTAAACAAACGGGGTAAGCCTCTGTCTCCGCCGGCACAGACTTTACCCAACAATCCTTACACAGACCCTTAGCCGGCCAGTTTCCCATTCTCCAGCACTGGGGTTTCTGAACTCAGCCTCTTTGCTCAAGTTCTCACCCTGCTCTTTACTCCTTCACTTTCAGAAGATGATCCAAATTCTTCTTTCTTTTCAGTAAGAATTCACTGGGCACCTGCTATAAAGCAAGAATTAGGCTGCTGTGGGAACATAAAGACAAATAAGTCATGACCTCTACCCTGGAGGGGCTTATAGCTGGATGAGTGCAAGTCACTCAGTCAAGTCACTCAAGCCACTTGACTGAGCGACTGAACTGAACTGATGTGACATGTGGGATCTTAGTTTCCTAACCAGGGATCAAACCCAAGCCTCTTGCATTGGAAGCTTGGAATCTTAGCCACTGAACCGCCAGGGAAGTGCCTTGCTGCCACTTTCTAAAATCAGACCCAGACTATTTCTTTTCTGGTTGTTGGATAGCCCCACTAATGAAGACTCTGCTTTCTGTCTCTTTTTATTTCACTTTATCTTTCATGGCATTTCACAAATTACATTTCTAGAATATAGATTCTTTTTTGAGAAAAAAAAACCATTCCTTAAAATAAAAATTGCTGATGATTTTCCACTGCCTGCACTAAAATTCAAATTTCTCATGTAGCACTCAGGACAGTGTATCCTTGGCTGCCAGTTTTCTTTTCGAAACTCCCTTCTTTCCTTCTCACTCCCCATAGATCATCTGATGTAGCCCCGTGTGATCACAGTGTGCTGCCCTGCCTCCCCAAACTTGCCTTGAATTCTTACACCTCCCAGGACCTACTGTGGTTTCTTCTCTACCTAGAAATGGCTTGTGCACTTGTTGAAATCATATTCATGCTTCTGAGTGCAGCTTAAGTGTCACCTTCTCTATGAAGCCTTCCCAGACCTTGTTTTCTCCTAGAAGGTCAATGGGTCTCCCCCTCTGTGTTCTCATCAGAAAAGTGAAAGTGAAGTCACTCAGTCATGTCCAACTCTTTGCAACCCCATGGACTGCAACCCACCAGGCTCCTCTCTCTGTGGGATTTTCAGGCAAGAGTACTGGAGTGGGTTGCCATTTCCTTCTCCAGTGGAATCTTCGCAACCCAAGGATCGAACCCAGGTCTCCCACATTGCAGGCAGATGCTTTACATCTGAGCCACTGAGGAAGCCTCTCTCTCTCTCTCTTTCTCTCTTTCATACCAGAGTGGTTCCCAAACCTGGCTGTGCACTAGAATCAATTGAGAAGCTTTAGAAAGATCCCAAAGCCTCAGCCTTACCTCATACCTTACACTAGAATATATGAGAGAAAGCTCTGCGCATTCGCAGTTTTTAAAATCTGATCTCAGCTGCTCAGAATTTGATAAGTTCAGATATTTATTCAAAATTCAATAACGCACAGGTTACTAACGGTCATCAAGGAGAACAAGATTCACTTTATTCTGGGTTAGCCTGGTTCTTGGACAAGGAATTACTTTCCCATCAGTTAGATTGTCTCCAGAGTCTCTGTCCTTATCTCAAAAACAGAGATTCTTTGAAAGACCAAAGAAGACAATGGATGAAGTGGCCTGCTGTGATATTCTCATCTTGGGAAAATTATAGAGGTACTTCAGAATAAAGTTGGGACGTCCCATTCTCTCTTCTGTGGTTGTAACATTTTACACCTCCTCTCTTTCAGGCACATGTATGTGTCAGAATCTCTCCAGTTCTGCCTAGTCCAACTGCCATCGTACCCATGCTGCTGCTGCTAAGTTGCTTCAGTCGTGTCCAACTCTGTGCGACCCTATAGACGGTAGCCCACCAGGCTCCCCTGTCCCTGGGATGGGCAAGAACGCTGGAGTGGGTTGCCTTTTCCTTCTCCAATGTATGAAAGTGAAAAGTGAAAATGAAGTCATTCAGTTGTGCCTGACTCGTAGCAACCTCTTGGACTGCAGCCTACCAGGCTCCTCCGAAGATGGGATTTTCCAGGCAAGAGTACTGGAGTGGGGTGCCATTGCCTTCTCCAATCATACCCATCAGTTCAGTTCAGTTCAGTCACTCAGTCGTGTCTGACTCCTTGCAACCCCATGAATTGCAGCACACCAGGCCTCCCTGTCCATCACCAACTCCCAGAGTTCACTCAGACTCATGTCCATTGAGTCGGTGATGTCATCCAGCCATCTCATCCTCTGTCGTCCCCTTCTCCTCCTGCCCCCAATCCCTCCCAGCATCAGAGTCTTTTCCAATGAGTCAACTCTTCATATGAAGTGGCCAAAGTACTGGAGTTTCAGCTTTAGCATCATTCCTTTCAAAGAACACCCAGGGCTAATCTCCTTTAGAATGGACTGGTTGGATTTCCTTGCAGTCCAAGGGACTCTCAGGAGTCATTGAACATTACAAAACCACTCACAAAGCCATCTAACCATGATTCTTGAGAAAGATGAATAAGGAATGATTGTGTATCATATTAGGATTAATTATAGATAATTACGTGTACAGATACATACGCTCACGCTGCCACCATGGTCTGTCCACAGCCCAGGTCTAGAAGAAACTCTGACTTTTAAGGTTCCTGTTTTCTTTGGCTTTTAAATCATGATCTTACTGTGGAATCCAAAACTCAGACAAACATGATGTCAGCGAAAGTCACAGCAGGATCGTTTGCAGAGGGTAGATATCTTTAAATTAAACAAAACAAAAAACAGTAAGAGCGGGTCCTTAAAAATCAACATTTTATAATCGAGTCATGCTCATGTTTTTGCTCTATTGCTTAGAAAAAACGAGTATCTCAGAGCTGACCTGAAACCTGGCTAGTGGTGCATGGCCCGGTAGGAGAGGGGCTCTGCAAACCGAGGGGCATGAAGGAGGGTCCTCCTGCCCTTGGGGTCTGGGCAGAGGGTGAAGTCCTGAGGTTCTGGAGGATGATCCTTCTCCTCACTCATACAGAAAACATGTCCATAAGAACAGTATCTAAAATACTTTTATTTAAACCTTTTTTAAGTTTCACTGTTCTGAACTCTAAAAATGAGCAAAAGTGACTAGCCCTGCCACCAGTCCCCTACTGTCAAAGCTGCCTCTTAACTCTCGAGGCTCAGTGAATTCAGTGGTTCTCAGCATGTGGTCCCCAGGCCAGCAGCAGCATTGCTCCAGAACTTGTTAGAAAAACAAATTATCTGGCCCCTCCCAAACTTGGCAGCTCAGATGGTAAAGAATCCACCTGCAATGCAGCAGACCTGGGTTCGATCCCTGGGTCGGGAAGATCCCCTGGAGAGGGAATGGCAGCCCACTCCAGTATTCTTGTCTGGAGAATCCCATGGAGAGGGGAGCCTGGCGGGCTACAGGGCATGGGGTTGCAGAGTCAGGACTGAGGGAGTAACTCTTTCACTTTCACCCCAGATTTGCCAAATCAGAAACTCTGGAAGTAAGACCCAGAAATGGGTGCCTTGACTGGGTTTCTAGGCGATGCTGAGGCAGGTTCAAGGTGAGGACCACTGGCTTCAAACAACACATTCTATGAAGAACCAACAGGTTGAATATAAGCCAACATTCGGCATTGCTTACTGATAACATAGAAAAATCAATAGGGTCTCTAGAATATTTGAGCTTTTTCCTAACATCTTTGTCATGTCAAAGAAAAGGGAGTAATGCAGGTATGGAGAAAAACATGTTTTTTAGCCAAGTCCCATTGATGTAAAAAGTGAAAAGTTGAGTGTCACATAAAGGCACAAAAAATAAACCCACTTAGATTTTCCTTTTGTTCCTTCCAATAAGAGATAGAACATGTTCAATTTGCTTTTTTTCCCAACTAACTATGAAGAACAAAAGACAAAGCCAGAGAAAATAACTGTTTTCTGTTGTGGTTAATGAAAGGAGAGATAGCAGACTCTATAGAAGAGCTCATTTTCTTGAAGGGCAGAGGCTTTCTCTATACTTCTTTATGTACCTAGCACACTAGAGGACGAGAGGGTTGGGTGGCATCACTAACTCAATGGACATGAGTCTGAGCAAACTCCAGGAGATAGTGAAGGACGGGGAAACCTGGCGTGCTGTAGTCCATGGGGTCACAAAGAGTTGGACATGATTTAGTGACTGAACAAAGCACGTTCCTTAATCTGAAATAGGTGCCTAATAAATATTCATTAAAATTGAGGGGAAAGGCAAATAGGAAAAAGAAGTAAAAACAGAAAAGCATCACAGGGAGAAATATAAACTGGGGGGATAAAGAAACATCTACAAGAGAAGGAAGATGCAAGGAGAAACCAAAGAAAGTGACAGGTAAAAAGCAGTGATGGTTCCCTGAGAAACAGAGAACTAACCTGACTTATCAATTATATGCATAAGGCTCACGAACTTCAGAGGCAATGGTCTAGCTGCTCAGGCATGCAACATTTTCCTCTTTAAAAATTGCTTCTAAAACTCTTTGTCCCAAGATGCTGGCCAAGTTTCAAGGACCGAGGAGCAGACTCTTAGGGACACAGCATGCGTGCTAAGTCACTTCAGTCATGTCTGACTCTGTGCAACCCCATGGACTGTAGCCCGCTAGGCTCCTCTGTCCATGGGATTCTCCGGCAAGAATACTGGAGTGGGCTGCCATGCCCTCCTCCAGAACCCTCTGACCCAGGGATCAAAAATGCGACTCCTGAGGCTTGTGCATTGGCAGGCGTGTTCTTTAGGTAGACTCCAGCACCACCTGGGATTTTTACCTAAAGAAGGGACACCTTCCATCAAGAAGAGATACTTGGATCTGAGATAAGTGGTTTATGAGGTAGTGATCTCCTCATCACAAGCTATTCAAGCCAAGGAGTCCAGGTAGCTGCAAGGAGTACGACAGATACTGTATCAGAAGAAAGGGATATTTCCCTGGTGGTCCAGTAGCGCTAAGACTCTGAGTTCCCCACGCAGGGGGCCCAGGTTTGATCCCTGATCAGGGAACTAGATCCCACGTTGCAACTAAGAGTTTCACAGACTGCGACAAAGATTGGAGATCCCATGTGCTGCAACTAAGGTAAGGCCCTGTGCAGCCAAGTGGAGAAAACAAAAAAAGTTTTTTTTTTTTTTTAAAGAAGAGGAAGGGGAAGGGAGAGACTGATTCTTTTAAAATCTTGAACTTTATTGAGCATATTTCTCAGGGTTCCACCTCACAGCTGCTGTTTCACAGATAGTAAGTGTGGGAAATATGGCTCAGTGGACCAAGGCCTGTGAATTCTCAACTTGAACCAAAATTCACCTTCACCTCTTCACCAATCGCCACCCTATTTCACACTTGGTTTCATCTCCACAATGAGAATATGCCCTCACAACAGATAGTGCAGATAACTGAGCAAAGCAGTTCTGAGAACTTAAAAAAATGCAAATGTTCAGTAATTACCCTTTAAAATGTGAGAACAGTGCTTTAGAGCAGTAACTGAATAGTTCAGTCATAAGCAGAGTTGGCCTCAGGGGAAAACATGATCTGACTTAAGAGTTGGCAGAAGACCTTGTACCCACTCCCAAGGAGGGACCTACTTATTCGAGAAAAGACGTCAGAAATCCTGAGCTGCCGCATGAAAGCAGAGCTGGTGGCCACTTCTTACAAGTCAGAAATGATCCGCCCTGGAAAATGGTAGTTTCTGCAGTTAGTTTTCCCCTTTGGAAAGCACCAGCACCTCCATACTGCTCATCTGGATACTGGCCTTTTGACTTCCCGTCACATGCAATAAACAAGAGAGAACATGAGGAAAAGCAACCTATGCTTCCACTGTCATTAGACATTGCAGGCTTATGTCACTTCGGTGGCGGTGGTTTACTTACTCAGTTGTATCCCATTTCTTGTGATTCTATGGACTGTGGCCCACCAGGCTCCTCTGTCCATGAGATTTTCAGGCAAGAGTACTGGAGTGGGTTGCCATTTCCTTCTCCAGGGGATCCTCCCTATCCAGGGATCGAACCAGCTACCCTTGCATTGGCAGACGGATTCTTTACCAACAGAGCCATTTTACAGTTGTTCAAACCCATAGAATGTACAACAGCAAAGGTGAGCCCTAACTCGAACCTTGGCCATTAGGTGATAGCGATCTGTCCGTGTAGGTTCATCAGCCATAAAAGATAGAGCACTCAGGTGGGGAGGTTGACTGGGTGAGTCTGTGCATGTGTAGCTTATATGAGATGCTTCTGTATCTTCCTCTCAGTTTTGCTCTGAACCTTAAACTCATCTAAAATAATATAGTGAGAAACCCCGTGAGGCATATATTTGTTTCATATATGTGTGTAACGACGAAGTATGTCCACAAGGAGACCTACACTGTCTTTCCATCTCTATGAAGAAGCTCCTTCTCTGCTGTCTGGAGTCTTCTCTTGAGGCTGCCAGGCCTGGATATGTGTGCCTCGCACTGGCTCTCTTGGTGCCTCCCTGAGTGTCTTCAAAGCAGAGAGTCTGGGGGCAATTTGAAGAAATCTTTCTGGGGGCAGGACTAGCCTACCAAGTGTGACCATTCTTGAATCAACTGAGCTCACTGAAGAAACAGTATCTTAGCTACCATGGGAGTCTTGTTTTATCAGTTCAGTTCAGTTCAGTCGCTCAGTCGTGTCTGACTCTTTGCAACCCCATGAATTGCAGCACGCCAGGCCTCCCTGTCCCTCACCAACTCCCAGAGTTCACTCAGACTCACGCCCATCAAGTCCGTGATGCCATCCAGCCATCTCATCCTCTGTCATCCCCTTCTCCTCCTGCCCCCCATCCCTCCCAGCATCAGAGTCTTTTCCAGTGAGTCAATGCTTCGCATGAGGTGGCCAAAGTACCGGAGCTTCAGCTTCAGCATCATTCCTTCCAAAGAAATTCCAGAGTTGATCTCCTTCAGAATGGACTGGTTGGATCTCCTTGCAGTCCAAGGGACTCTCAAGAGTCTTCTCCAACACCACAGTTCAAAAGCATCAATTCTTCGGCACTCAGCCTTCTTCAGACCCAACTCTCACATCCATACATGACCATAGGAAAAACCATAGCCTTGACTAGATGGGCCTTAGTCGGCAAAGTAATGTCTCTGCTTTTGAATATGCTATCTAGGTTGGTCATAACTTTTCTTCCAAGGAGTAAGCGTCTTTTAATTTCATGGCTATAGTCACCATCTCCAGTGATTTTGGAACCCAGAAAAATAAAGTCTGACACTGTTTCCACTGTTTCCCCATCTATTTCCCATGAAGTGATGGGACTGGATGCCATGATCTTAGTTTTCTGAATGTTGAGGACTCCTTTTCCTATTTGGAACCAGTCTGTTGTTCCATGTCCAGTTCTAACTGTTGCTTCCTGACCTGCATACAGATTTCTCAAGAGGCAGGTCAGGTGGTCTGGTATTCCCATCTCTTTCAGAATTTTCCACAGTTGATTGTGATCCACACAGTCAAAGGCTTTGGCATAGTCAAGAAAGCAGAAAGAGATGTTTTTCTGGAACTCTCTTGCTTTTTCCATGATCCAGCGGATGTTGGCAATTTGATCTCTGGTTCCTCTGTCTTTTCTAAAACCAGCTTGAACATCTGGAAGTTCACGGTTCATGTATTGCTGAAGCCTGGCTTGGAGAATTTTGAGCATTACTTTACTAAAAGTAGTGGATTTATAAGCATTTTCGACTCATCAAATTGTTGCCCTGTTAAAAATTCAAAGCAAGGGAACAGACAAGACTCTGACAGTAACGCTCTCAAGACAAGACTACACAGCGCTGGCCTGGGGTCAAGGCTTGGAGCCAGCACTTCCTGTGTCGATGGTGTGTGTTGACTCACGAAGTCATGGTCTTCTGGAGCAAAGGGGATGGGAGTACAGGGGCAGCCCATTAACATGTCCCTGAGCTCTTTGCCCACTTGAAGAAATATGGGGTTCATAGACATTATTTGCTTAAAGGTTAACAACTAAGTCAAGTAGATATTATAGTGCTCCATTTCCAGGTAGGGAAACTAAAGTCAAGAGGATAAAACACTTGATCAGTGTTACCAGGGGATTTCCAGGTGGCTCAATGGTAAAGACTTTGCCTGTCAATGCAGGAGACAAGGGTTCGATCCCTGGATCAGGAAGATCCCCTGGAAAGGGAAATGGCAACCCACTCCAGTATTCTTGCCTGGGAAACCCCATGGACAGAGGAGCATAGTGGGCTACCGTCCATGAGATCACAGAGTCAGACATGACTTAGTGACTAAACAATAACATCAGCATGACCAGGCAGCTGATGGGAGAGCTAGGATTCAAAGTTGTGTTCAGTCATAAAACCAGAGTATTTTCTATCTTAAGTTGTTGAATCATTTTTTAGAAATATCTGTTTGGAGTTCTAATGTGCCTTAATTCATTGCGTGTGTGCTAAGTGGCTTCAGTTCAGTTCAGTTCATTTCAGTCGCTCGATCGTGTCCGACTCTTTCTGACCCCATGGATTGCAGCAGACCAGGCTTCCCTGTCCATCACCAACTCCCAGAGCTTGCTCAAACTCATGTCCATCAAGTCAGTGATGCCATCCAACCATCTCATCCTCTGCCATCCCTTTCTCCTCCCGCCTTCAATTTTCCCAGCATCAGGGTCTTTTCCAATGAGTCAGTTCTTCACATCAGGTGGCCAAAGGATTGGAGTTTCAGCTTCAGCCATCATTCCTTCCAGGGAACATTCAGGACTGATTTCCTTCAGGATGGACTGGGTGGATCTCCGTGCAGTCCAAGGGACTCTCAAGAGTCTTCTCCAACACCACAGTTCAAAAGCATCAATTCTTCGGCACTCAACTTTCATTATAGTACAACTCCATACATGACTACTAGAAAAACCACAGCTTTGGCTAGACGGACCTTTGTTGGCAAAGTAATGTCTCTGCTTTTTAATACAATGTCAAGGTTGGTTATAGCTTTTCTTCCAAAGAGCAAACGTCTTTTAATTTCATGGCTGCAGTCACCATCTGCAGTGATTTTGGAGCCCCCCCAAAGTAAAGTCTCTCACTGTTTCCATTGTTTCCTTATCTATTTGCCATGAAGTGATGGGATGGGATGCCATGATCTTCATTTTCTGAATGTTGAGTTTTAAGCCACTTTTTTCACTCTCCTCTTTCACTTTTATCAAGAGGCTTTTTAGTTTTTCTTCACTTTCTGCCATAAGGGTGGTGTTATCTGCATATCTGAGGTTACAGATGTTTCTCCCAGCAATCTTGATTCCAGCTTGTGCTTCATCCAGCCCAGCATTTTGCATGATGTACTCTGCTTGTAAGTTAAATAAGCAGGGTTATTTAATTTGCTTCAGTCATGTCCAATTCTTTGTGACCCAATGGACTGTAGCCCACCAGACTCTTCTGTCCATGGGACTCTCCAGGCAAGAATACTAGAGGGGATTGCCATGCCCTTCCCAACCCAGGGATCAAACCCATGTCTCTTATTTCTCCTGCAATGACAGGGTGGTTCTTTACCACTAGTGCCACCTGGGAAGCCCTCCTTCTTTCATTATTAATGGTCAAAAAATCTTTATTATAGGCATACACCTGCACACACCTATTCATATATTGGAAAGAATGAGATACATGTCATGTGATGGTAAAATGCATGGATCTAGAGTAAAACTGCTGGTGTGCAAATACCCTGACTAGCTGCGTACTCTGGGCCAGGTGCTTTGCTACTTTCTGACTCATTTCCTGCTTGTACAACAGATATACTCATAGCGTAATAGTTAAGAATGTTGTTTGGGACGTTTTAGGCACTTTGCGAGAATTAGCCAATACTGTTGTACCAATAAAGGTAGAACTCTTGAGTAATATCTCTCATTTGGTGCCTGTTGGCTGGAACAATGAACATTTAGTGGTAAGGAGACAGAGATTAAAACTGAGATAGATTTATAGACCAATTAGCTTCTTTTCTGCTCCATGCCCATAGATTTCCCAATCCCTCCTCAGCCATATCAGTGAGGATAGTGGGCCAAAAGGGCTTCCCGAAATGAACCAATTTTACACTCTCCATAAAACACCACTTCTTGAGGATCAGACATAACCCTCCATTTCATAAGCTCGTCATGAAAGGGAATCTGAGCCTTTCCTGTTGTAATTGCTGCCGCTGTTGCTGCTAAGTCACATCAGTCGTGTCCAACTCTGTGTGACCCCATAGATGGCAGCCCACCAGGCTCCCCCGTCCCTGGGATTCTCTAGGCAAGAACACTGGAGTGGGTTGCCATCTCCTTCTCCAATGCATGAAAGTGAGAAGTGAAAGTGAAGTCGCTCAGTCGTGTCTGACTCTTTGCGACCCCTTGGGCTGCAGTCCACCAGGCTCCTCTGTTCATGGGATTTTCCAGGCAAGCGTCCTGGAGTGGGGTACCGTCGCCTTCTCCTTCCTGTTGTAATTAGAAGTGCTGATTCCATACACCCATGTTTACAGCAGCATTATTCACAAAAGCCAAAAGAAGCAATCCAAGAGTTCATGGCAAATCAGTGGATGGTCAAAATGTGGTATATGCATAAATGGAACACTGTTCAGCCTTTAAAAGGAAGGAAATTCTAACACATGCTGTATAACATGGACCTTGAGGACGTGATACTAAGTGAAATGAGCCATTCACTAAAGGACAAAGGCTGTATGATTCCCATATGTACCATACCTAGAGGAGTCACCTTCAGAGACAGGACATATAATGGTGGTTTCCACCCCCGTGGGGAGACAGGAAATGGGAGTTATTGTTTAATGGGTACAGAGTTTCAGTTTTGCAAAACAAAGAGAGTTCTGCGGACTATTTGCACAGCACCTTGAGTGTACTTAAAACGACTGAACTTAAAAGTGATTTAAAAGTGTCCTTAAAAGTGATTAAGACGGTGAATTTTATGTTACCCATATTTTGCCACGTTTAAAACACTTTTTAAAATGCTGACTTCAGTCAAACCACTACAGCTACTGTGGTGGCCCCCAGCTGGGGAAGGGTGCGCTGTTGTTACTGATCTGTGAGACCCGATGAAATTGTTAATGCTTTTTCCTGTCAGCAGCCAATCTCACTGATAGGCTGCAGCTGCTGTCTGTGCGCTCCAGTCCAAACAAGAGTCCGGGCCACCCCCAGGGGAGCTACAAATCCGACTCTTAAGTTGAAAGGTAGGCATGGGGACCATGCCTGCCTGTATCCCTAGGTGGGCACCCTGCTGAACCCCTACACATATGGGAGAGTAGGCCAGTACTAAGAGAGTCCATCTGGGTCAGCCGTGTTGGACCACACGATTGTCAGATGTAATGTCTGTGTTTCTGATGCCATCGCTGGAGCTCTAGTCTCTGGGATTGTACTCTGGGCTTCCCTGGTGGCTCAGTTAGTAAAGAATCTGCCTGCAGTGCCAGCGACCTGGGGGGTTCGACCCCCGGGTTGGGAAGATCCTCTGGAGAAGGGAATGGCAACCCACTCGAGTATTCTTGCCTAGAGAATCTCATGGACCGAGGAGCCTGGTGGGCTATAGTCCATGGCTATAGTCCTGGTGGGTGAGAGTCCGCAAAAAGTTGGACACGACTGAGCGACTCACGCTTTTTGCACTCTGCATGAATGTCAGGTCGACATGGGGGCTGTTTCCCCGCAAGCAGGGAATTCTTGAGTCTCCTCATGGATTAGGACCACTTAGATTTCTGTGACCAGGGTTTCCACATGAGTCTTTTAGATTAGACTTGCTGCCTATCGATTCTTTTAAAATGTATTAGAATTTCACAAGTATGTGTGAATTATGAATCTTTTATTTTTCCTGGTTGGAAAGGAGGAGGGCGAAGGACAAACATTTCGTGTTTCATCACAAACAGGGACTACTTTCAGGTCCAGCATGCTTATTAACTAACATGATTATCCTTCGTAACAGCAGCATGGTATAAAGATTTCATTTATTTTATTCATAATTATAATAAATTCTCTGTGCTTCCTTTTCTGATTACTTGCACACTTCCTCATGTACATTAGTGTGTATGAGACAAAGTAAGTATGTGTGTGTGGTATATTTTGTGACATCCTGAAATTTGAAACAAGGGCAGCTCACATGACTGAAAGAGCAGAGACTTTGCTTCTGAGACCTCTGACACCTACTCCTGCAAACTTCTATGAAAAAGTCAGCTGTCAAATAGCTTATAGAAAATAGGCTTTACAGAACATAAAAAGCAACGTGACCGCATCTTACCCTGAATGTCTCTTGATTCAAGCTCTCTTGAGAAATAGAGGCCAAGGGCCACCTGTTACTGGAAAGAGACCAGCTGACCTCTGACCAGACTGCTGTTGGGGAGGTCTAACCACATCTGTGAGTTCCATCAGTGTCTCCCTTCCTTGGCCTATTAAGAGACGGGGGCAGAACTCAGGAGGAGAAGCTGCTTTCACAAGTCTGAGATGAAAGAGCCACTAGGATACAATGGTGATAACAAGGACTGATTCTCTTCTGTGCAGTCCTAAGAGCTGACATGTCCTTGGCCTTCCAAAATGTTGCTTCCAGGATACCAACCTGTCAGGACCCTGGAGAGAAACCGCCACAAATGGTGAGACCACTGGCTGTGATCCATGGGTCTTGGTGATAAAAGCAAAGTGACACTTCTTCTCTTCCAGCCCCCAAACTCTCAGGTACGGTAGGACACTGTCACGACTGAGCCTGCGTCCTAAGAGAACTTGGATGGCCTGACTCGGAACCTGAGCTGACCTCGGCAGGACCTGTCTTTGCAGGGATCACAGACTCCTGAAAGAAGGGGCAACAAGAGCTTTAAACCAAGTTTGCCTTTTGCATTTCATCAGAAACAGGTGTTTGCTTTGCTGCAAGAGAGAGTTCACAGAGCAATTTCATGCATAGCTAAGAGCAATGGTGGGATTTTTCGGCTGTCGTAGCTGGGATCGACTTACATCATCAGGACATTGTCACTCTGATGGCTTTCTACAAGCAAGATATTAAACATGTGTGTGTGCGCCTATGTGTACACAATAGCTGAATCTGGTCAAATCAGCGCCCACCATTTCTCCAGCACTCTTGGGTATATTTCCAGTAAAAGGGCAGTTCTCTTATCCTCTGGTTATTCACAACATCTCCTTTGATCTTCATCACAATGCTATGAGATGGGCATTATGTCTCCATTACATAGATGGGAAAACTGATGCTTAGAGAGTTTGTGGAATGTGCTAAGGGAACATAACCAGGAAGAGGCAGAGATGGGTTGTGATTTTGATTTTGCCCTCAGTCCTGCTCCCACAGATCCTACAAGATAAGCAGCACTTGTTGCACGTTGTATCAGCTGCAGAGTCAGTAAAGATACCCGGGTGACCATCTGCAAAGCCTGTTCACTCATCTTCCTCTCCTCGGCTGAGCTGACCCACAAGTACCGAGTGTGCCAGGGCCTCCCTTGCCTCCTTGCCTAGTGTCCCTCTGCCTCTGCTGCTTTCAGTCTTTTCCAAGATTAACATCAGACCTACCTTCTTTCCGTGACCTGGATGGTCAACCCTCCCCATAGCGTGTCCTGAGCCATAGAATTGGGTGAAATGTCCTCACTCATCTTTCCTAGCAGAATGGCTGTCCTTCTGTGGACTTCTGAAGAGGCACCATTTATGCAGCCATAACTAACTGCCTAGTCTTCTATTTAACCAGAGTCCCGAGACATCAGATCCTCTTGATAGCTGCATGGAAGCATGAAAAAGTCAGTTTAGCTGTTGATCATCAACTTGCCTTTCTATTCTCTCCCAGATTTCTTTACTCTTTCTCTTCTAGCTCTTCAGCTGTCTGCCTTCTTTAAGAAACTGCACTGGGTTGCTCTGTTCGAGATGATAGGTAGACAGATGGGTGAGTGGATGGGAAGATAGGTAGACGTATGATTGATAAATAGATAGGATATAGATAGGATCTAGATAGGTAGACCATAGTGTGGGTATGTACAGTATGTGTGCATATATTATTGATTTGGGTTCCCCAGAAGCAGACCCTGAGATAAGTGTCCACATGCAGGAAGGAAACCCTAGTGTGAGAATGAAGCCCTGCGAAACAGGAAAGAGAAGAAAACTAAAGGAGACTAATCAGCCCACTTCCTGCTGAAGGCGAGCGGCACTTGATTTCTCTGGGGACCTTGGGAGACTCTAAGACTTCCTACTCAAAGTGGATTTTCACCAGTTTCTCAAGCTCCACCCCAAATCTCCTGAATCAGAACATGAATTTTTAACAATATCCCCTAGTGGTAGAGTTTGTAGAGCACTGGAGCAGAATATGCCTCAAAATGAAACTAACAAAGGGGCAGGGAAGCTGGGAGACTGGGCCCTCCGCTCTCCTATTTGACGTGGGTTGTGGGCAGTTTCTGAGGGTTTCTGTTCTCTGGTATTTCTGGCTTAGCCTTTGTGTTGTTGGAACGATCAGACTCCAGTGGCCAGAAAAAGTCCTCAGACAGAGAATTAAATGTATTAGCAGTAAGCAGTCCTTGGCACATATAGTTATTACTAGTTCAGCTATGATTCAGATGTATATAAATGTGATATTAAAGTTGAGATTGAATTGCAGTAATAACAACTTCCATGACTGTAATACTGATTCAGCGTTAACGACACATTAGGTAGAGTGAAGTCAACAAGATTACATCTGGGCTTTTATTTGAAATAAAGCAGTTAATTTACCTAGCAGAGAAATACCATTATCACAATTAACTTTAGAAGCACTAAAATAAATCCGTATTATTTTTTTCTCAGAGTTATTTGAGGCTTTTTAAGTAGGCCATGAGTGAGGTCTGGAAATGGGCTCCATATTTCATTTACTTATTATAATTCCTAATATTAGCCCCCAGGAGAAGTTGGGAGGCAGGCAACCCGTGTCTTCACTGCAGTATCAAACAGTGTACCACACATATTCTGGAACATGTTCAAGAGCTGAAATTATGGTGGAAAAAAATAGACTTGACTCCTATTACAATGTTAAACACGGTAAAGACATTTGGATGACATCCAGAAAAATCCATCACTGCTCCCAGACACAATAAAGTAACTACAATAAAGTGATTTCAAGGAAAATGTTAGTTCTCTTACCCATCACTTGCATTTTAAGGGGATATTAGGGTATTTCATGTGACACAAGGAAAAACAAAAAAGAAATCAGGATGCATTAAGAGTTTCTAAATCAGCTTGGGAAAAATTAGAATAATAACCTCTTATTAATTCAAACTGTGATGTTGGAAAAGACTCTTGAGAGTCTCTTGGACTGCAAGGAGATCCAACCAGTCCATCCTAAAGGAAATCAGTCCTGAATATTCATTGGAAGGACTGACACTTAAGCTGAAACTCCAATACTTTGGCCACCTGATGCGAAGAACTGAATCACTGAAAAAGACCCTGATGCTGGGAAAGGTTGAAGGCAGGAGGAGAAGGGGACCACAGAGGATGTGATGGTTGGGTGGCACCACCGACTCAGTAGACAAGAGTCTGAGCAAACTCCAGGACTTGGTGAAGGACAGGGAAGCCTGGCATGCTTCTGTCCATGGGATTGCAAAGAGTCAGACATGACTGAGTATCTGAACAACAAAAACAATTATTAGAAACAACAGACTTAAACAAAAATCCTAAATAAGGTTTTTGTGTTTAAATAATAGCTATAAAAAGATGCGAATCCAAAATTCTGTATCTCATAGGATATATTCATTATGAGCTCCAATTACAAGCTCAACATGAACTTAAATAAAATTTACAACAAAAATGAATGAGCAGCATATCCTGTTCTACATTTTTTGCTCAATATGCACCAAATGAATTTTAATATACTATAAAATTAAACTCATTATTTATTAACCAAGTACCAAAATAGAAAAAAAACCTTTCATTTAGAAAATAAAAAGTTGATGCACAAAGTATATTCTTAAGTAATGAAACCCTACAGAATATATTCTTATACCTCTTTCTCTCCTCTCTGTCTCCCTTCTGTCTGCCCTTTAGCATCCAGCAGCAAAACCAACCTAATAAATCTCTCTTGAATCCACCGAGCACATAATTTTCTGTACACTTCCTCACACTACAAAAAAAAAAAAAAAAAAACCTGCCTTTTTTAGAATAAAGTCTAGTGAAATTCTGCTTTTGCTGATGTCTTCTCTTTCTCTTTATGAGCAGTTCCTGCTCTGTCCAGCCAAGACACTGAGGAAGACATCAGTGGCTTTAAATCGTATATTTATTTATAGTGTGGTTGACAGACTCAGTGGTGTTAGAAAGAAATGTTCTGCCAAATTTGACAATTCAGTCCTTACTCTAATCCAAATTTCGATTTAAAAAAAAACCCCACAGTGTGGAATGTCCATTTGGATTGAGGAGGAGGGTATTTTCTTCAAAGAAATAAAATGATTTCCCTTTTGCCCAAAGTCTGTGTAGGAAACAGCTTGTAGAGGAGCTGAGATGAGTCTGCTCGGGGTAGACTGGGCTCGCTCACCAGCAAAGGACTCACTTCTGAGACTAAAGCTAAGAAGAGTGCACACTGGGATGGGCCTTTGGGGGGTGAGAACAGATGTGTGAATACCAAAGGTCCAAGGCTGAATGGGTATGTATCAGAAACTAACTGGATTCTGAGCCAGTCCTGTCTAATAGAGATGTAATGAAAGCCGCAAACGTAACTGTAAATGGTCTATAGCCTCATTAAAATAGTAGAAAGAGGGACATCCCTCGTGGTCCAGTGGTTAAGACTCCACGCTCCAAATGCAGGGAGCCCGGGTTTGATCCCTGGTTGAGCTTCCCTGGTGGCTCAGACAGTAAAGAATTTGCCAGCAATGCTGGAAACTGGGTTCAGTGCCTGGGTTGGGAAGACCCCTTGGAGGAGGGCATGGCAACCCACTCCAGTATTCTTACCTGAAGAATCCCCACAGACAGCGGAGCCTGGCGGTCACAGAGTCAGACACGACTGAGTGCCTAAGCACACAGGGGACTAGGTCCCACAGGCCAAAACTTAAGAGCTGGCTAAAGATACTACAGGCTGCAAACTAAGACCTAACAAATATTAAAAAACAACAAAAAAAGAGAAACCAATCTCATTTAAATAGTATATTTTAAACTCAATATGTTCAAAGTGATATCATTCCTAAATATGAATGAGATTTTTTTTTTTTTTTGCATACTAAGTTTTCAAAATGAAGTGCAAGTGTTATCCTCACAGCACATTTCAAGGTCCCAAAGTCATTTGTCACTGGTTGCCACTGTGCTGGCCAGCCCACGTCCAAACAATTCTAAAATACAGGATCTCTGAGAGCCAGATCAGAAGGACCAGGTGAAATCATAAAGCCATCCTGCATTCTTATTATCATGCGGTCTGACTTCTTTCATTTATGCTTAGAACTCCAGCAACCCAAGAGACTTTACCTGCACTGCAGGCAGCTTCTTTACCATCTGAGCCACCAGGGAAGCCCATTATTTTGTCATCCAAGTCGATTTCACATAAACACACATTATGAGTGGCATACCCTCCCCCACACATGTAACCCGGCAGTATCTTATCCTGTAACCCCTGGGAATCACTTTAAATTAGGAAAATACTTTAATTCTGACTGGCTTTTCAGAACAAAAAGCAGTGTTGGTAGGTACATGTTGTTTAAAAGTGTGATCTGCCTAAGGTACAGAAAAACCCTTATGTCAAAGCTTCATCTAGGTTTTTGTGTGGCCAGAGCAAGGATCATTCAAAAAGCGAATAGTTCTGTTACTTGAAAAAGTGATATATGTTAGGGCTCATTTTTAATGTGCCGTGGGCCTCTGGTCAAGTTGTGGAATAAAGAAGGAGACAGAGGCCAGCCTGCCACTTCAGTGCATCGTATGCGTGTCGCCATGGCCTTGGGGATCAGTCTGAGCGCACTCTGCTGTAATTAGAAAAACATTTCTCATCCTTAACATGGATCTTGATTGCGATATTTCTGATACTTAATGTCTCTCCTGAGACATGAGTTGCTTCTGAGATGACTCAGAAATAATAAGGCGTGTTTGCACATAATACTACTGGGGAAATCTCAAAGAGTACTGAACTTGGAGAGCCAAAATTTATCCTGGACTGTCTTCAGGAAATCCCCCACCTCCCAGCGAGAGTCTGGGAGAGACTTAAGTTGAGAAATGTCTTGCTGCAAGGGTTGTCCGAGGAATCGTACTGCTTGAGTGTAGACATGAGTAGGGAGAGAATTCTAGGACATAACTGCTACCAGTGGGGAGGGACGGGTTTCTCCAAGGGTAGTGAAGAATCACACCCTACTGGTTTGAAGAAGGAAGCCCGCCTCACAGAGAGGTACAACCCAAGGATCAGGAGCCAACGCTAAGCACACTGTGTATCTGGGAAAGGCTTAGCTTTCTGAGTGATTTTCTCATGAACTATTGGGAGAGTTTTGTGAAGGACACACTTAATTTCCCCTCCTCTGTTCCTTTATAGCTTTTCTTTGTCTTTAAATTTTACTTTGTTTATTTGGGCTTTCCTGGTGGCTCAGAGGGTAAAGCATCTGCCTGCTAATGCAGGAGACCTGGGTTTGATCCCTGGGTCAGGAAGATCCCCTGGAGAAGGAAATGGCAACCCACTCCGGTACTCTTGCCTGGAAAATCCCATGGACAGAGAAGCCTGGTAGACTACAGTCCCTGGGATCACAAAGAGTCAGACACGACTGAACGATTTCCCTTTCTTTCTTTGGGTTATTTATTTATTCTTTTGACTGCGCTGGGTCTTCATTGCTTTGCACAGGCTTTTCTCTAGTTGCAGCGAGCAGGGGCTACTCTCTAGTTACGATGTGTGGGCTTTTCATTGCAGTGACTTCTCTTGTTGCAGAGCATGGGCTCTAGGGCACTCAGGCTTAAGCAGTGGGGCACACAGGCTCAGTAATTGTGGCTCCAGTGCTCTAGAGAATCGGCTCAGCAGTTGTGACACGCAGGTTTAGTTGCTCTGTGGCACGTGGAATCTTCCTGGACCAGGCATCGAACCCTGCTTTGGCAGATGGATTCTTATCCACTGAGCCTCCAAGGAAATCCTTCTTTTACAGCTTTGCAATAAAAGTTTTGTGTGATAGAATAAAAGCAGAACTAGCCATATAATTGCAAGACAAGTGCAAAATGAACATGCAGGAACTTTTGTTCAAAAATCAACAAAAACTCCAACAAAATGTGGTATACATTTATAATCGAATATCATTCAGTCTTAAAAATGAAGGAAATTCTGACACATGGTCCATAGCAAGCAGCAGAATACTAAAGACAAAAGAAAATTTTTAAAGCGCTCAGAATTGAAAAGTAAATTACTTACAAAGGACCAATAATTAGACTAGTAAAACTCTTATTAGCATTAGTAAAGCCCCCAAAACAATAGCAAAATGACTTTATGTATTGGGAGAATATAGTTGTCAACCTGGAAGGTTCTATCTAGCTAAATTATTATCAAGACTAAAGGTGAAGTAAAGACAAGTTCAAACAAACTGAGCCTGAGAAAGCTTATAACTCAGGGTCTTTCCATCTCTGAAAAAACTACAAAAGGATGCGCATCAGTAGAAAGAAAACAAAGGCAGGAAGAAGGACTGACACCCAAGTATTTTGTGGTTTCTCATTCCATCCCCGTAACTTTTCAAATTGTCTATTTCTTTTTTCTCTGTGCTGCATACTGCTTCAAACTTTTCTAGTTTTCAAGACACTGATCCTAATGAGAAACAAATAAGTCCTCTAATTGCTCAAGTTGCTGCTTTTCATTTGCAGCCTATGACTGCAAACACACTCATAGGAAACACACATGGAGACTGGAAACACACATGGAGCCTGCTGGTCTTCTTGAGTTGAGAAGATAGAGCTGAGAGTCTCAGAAGAGCAAGACAAATGGGGTTCACAGGACAGAATCCTGAGAGAACAGAGTTGTACAGAAAGAAAACCCCGGGGATCTGCAGAAGGGTCTCTATCAGGAATCAGCTGAGTTATCATCAGTGTATGTGTGTGAGGGAACTATCTGAAATGAGAGAAAGAACCGCCCAAAGTGATTACAGGGAACAGTACCTGAGCTTACACAGGAATAGCACCTATTCATTTGTTGCTGGATGTGTAGGTGGTTTCCGTATCTTATTTATTATAAACATTGCTGCAATGAACATCCAGAAAACTAAAATCATGGCATACGGTCCCATCACTTCATGGCAAATAGACAGGGAAACAATGGAAACAGTGACAGACTTTATTTTGGGGGGCTCAAAAATCACTGCAGATCGTGACTGCAGCCATGAAATTAAAAGATGCTTTCTCCTTGGAAGAAAAGCTATGACCAACCTAGACAGCATATTAAAAAAGCAGAGACATTCCTTTCCAACAAAGGTCCATCCAGTCAAAGTTTCGGTTTTTCCAGTAGTCATGTATGGATGTGAGAGTTGAACTATAAAGAAGGATGAGTACCGAAGAATTGATGCTTTTGAACTGTGGTGTTGGAGAAGACTCTTGAGAGTTCCTTAGACTGCAAGGAGCTCCAACCAGTCCATCCTAAAGGAAATCAGTCCTGAATATTCACTAGAAGGACTGATGGCTGAAGCCAAAACTCCAATCCTTTGGCCACCTGATGGGAAGAACTCTCAATGGAAATGATCCTGATGCTAGGAAAGATTGAAGGCAGGAGGAGAAGGGGACAACAGAGGATGAGAGGGTTGGATGGCATCACTGAGTCTCTGGACATGAGTTTGAGTAAGTTCCAGGAGTTGGTGTGGGTCAAGGAGGCCTGACGTGCTGCAGTCCATGGGGTCACAAACAGTTGGACAAAATTGAGTGACTGAACTGAACTGAACAATGAAAATGGGGGTATATATGGACTTCCCTGGTGGCTCAGATGGTAAAGAATCTGCCTGCAATGTGGGAGACCTGGCTTCAATCCCTGGGTTGGGAAGACCCCTGAAGGAGGAAGTGGCAACCCACTCCAGTTTTCTTGCTTGGAGAATGGGCTACAGTCCATGGGGTTGCAAAGAGTCAGATACAACTGAGCGACTAAGCACAGCACACACATCCCTTCTCACATCATATTTTCATTTTCTGTGGATGAACACCCAGAAGCGGAATTGCTGGACCATAGGTTCGTTCCAGTCTTCATTTTTTGAGGAGCCCTCATGCCGTTGTTTTTAGTCACTGTACCAAGTTATGTCTCACCAACAGTGCACAAGGGTTCCCTTCCCCTGTACCTTCACCAACCCCTGTTATTTCTTGTCTTTTTGATAATAGTCCTTCTGTTAAGTATGAGATAATATCTCACTGTGGTTCTGATTTGCATTTACATAATGATTAGTGATGTTGATCACCTTTTCATGTACCTATTGGCCATCTGTATGTTTTTGTTGGGAAAATGTCTATTCAGATCCTCTGCCCATTTAAAAAAATAAATTTATTTCTTTATTTGGCTGCATTGGGTCCTAGCTGTGGGATGTGGGTTCCAGAGCTCACAGGCTCAGTAGTTGCAGTGCATGGGCTTAGCTGCCCCATGGCATGGGGGATCTTACTTCCCCAACAGGGATTGAAACTCATCTCCTGCTTTGGAAGGCTGATTCTTAACCACTGGACCACCAGGAAGTCCCTGCCCAGTTTTTAATTGGTTTTCTGTTGTTGTTTGTTAGTTTCTTTGGAGTTTCTTTGCTACTGAATTGTATGAGTTCTTTATACACTTTGGATATTAGTTCCTTAGTAGATGCATGATTTGCAAATATTTTCTCTCATTTAGCAGGTTGTCTTTTCACTTTGTTGTTGGTTTCCTTTTCTGTGCAGAAGCTTTTTAGTTTGATATAGTCTCATTTGCTTATTTCTATATTTATTGCCTTTGCTTTTCATGCCAAATCCAAAAAGCCATCCCCAGGACTAATGCCGAAGAGACTATCACCTATGTTTTCTTCTAGGAATTTTAGTTTCAGGTCTTACATTCGTATTTTAATCCATTTTGAGTTAACTTCTGAGTATGGTGTAAGATAGGGGCCCACTTTCATTCTTTTCAGTTCAGTTCAGTTCAGTTGCTCAGTCGTGTCTGACTCTTGCGACCCCATGAATCGCAGCACGCCAGGCCTCCCTGTCCATCACCATCTACCAGAGTTCACTCAGACTCACGTCCATCGAGTCCGTGATGCCACCCAGCCATCTCATCCTCGGTCATCCCCTTCTCCTCCTGCCCCCAATCCCTCCCAGCATCAGGGTCTTTTCCAATGAGTCAACTCTTTGCATCAAGTGGCCAAAGTACCGGAGCTTCAGCTTCAGCATCATTCCTTCCAAAGAAATCCCAGAGTTGATCTCCTTCAGAATGGACTGGTTGGATCTCCTTGCAGTCCAAGGGACTCTCAAGAGTCTTCTCCACCACCACAGTTCAAAAGCATCAATTCTTCGGTGCTCAGCCTTCTTCACAGTCCAACTCTCACATCCATACATGACCACAGAAAAAACCATAGCCTTGACTAGATGGACCTTAGTCGGCAAAGTAATGTCTCTGCTTTTGAATATGCTATCTAGGTTGGTCATAACTTTTCTTCCAAGGAGTAAGCGTCTTTTAATTTCATGGCTGCAGTCACCATCTGCAGTGATTTTGGAGATGTGTATAAGAGACAGTTTCTTGAGTGCCTACTATGTGATGGGCTGTGTCATAGGTAAAAAGAATATAGAAACGAAGTAGTCAAAATTTCAGCTTTCATACGGCTTACAACTTGCCAATGCTATTTCTTTAAAAAGGAAAAAAAAAATCTTACTGCCATGTTTTCTTGTCTTCATGTACTCACCACTCTCTGAGACTACTTGGTTCATTTTATTACTTGTTTATTGTCCTAGATATTCTAGAAGGTAAACTCTATGAAAACAATATCCTCATCTGTGCATTCCCAAATATCCAGAACGTTTAGACGATGCTAAGTCATATTTCTGGAATGTGCCATAAATGAATATGTTTACAGCTTTTAACATGTTTCCATAACGTTTTCTACATTGTTTACCAGTTTCCAGTGCCATCAGCAGTAAATAAATGGGTCCATTTCTCTATACCGGCATTGTGATTTAAGAAGGGCTTCTCATCGCCGTGGCTTCTCTGGTTGCTGGGCATGGGCTCTTGGGTGCTAGTTGTGGCTCATGGGTGTACTTGCCCCTTGGCAGGTGGAATCTCCCTGGAGCAGCGATTGAACCCATGTCTCCTGCATCGGCAGGCTGATTCTTAACCACTGGACCACGAGGGAAGTTCTATCTTACATGTCTTGATTTCCTTCTACCTACCAGGCCCTGGGCTTCTCTGGTGGCTCAGACGATAAAGAATCTGCCTGCAATGTGGAAGACCCAGGTTCAATCCCTGGGTCGGGAAGATCCCTTGGAGAAGGGAATGACAGCCCACTCTGGTATTCTTGCCTGGAGAACCCCATGGACAGAGGAGCCTGGAGAGCCTCAGTCCATGGTGTCCCAAAGAGTTGAACACCACTGAGCGACTACCACATACCTGCATACACCAGGACCTAGAGTGCTGACCTCAAGTTCAGATTCATCAAGACAACAAAGCAAAAGCCTTTCTTCTACTCTACCACCCTCATTCCTCCTTTTCTCTTCCCAACCCTCCTGTTCAAATGGCCCCCAAACAGAGTGACTCACCCACATGTGAACCAGGGCCTTCAGAGCTGTAGCACATCAAGCTGACATGCACTGAAATACTGAGTCACTGCTTCACGTGTTTGGAGAGGGATTACTGTTACTACTTATATGTCCAGGACTGATGCTGAACTTAGTCTGGAGAAAACATTTCTTGCCGTGTTTGTTTTTGTTTTGTGGTTCAAGGCCTGGAAAATAATTTATCCTACTCCACGATATGATGTATGTTATAAATACAAGAACCATCAGAGGAAA
>SJXQ01006281.1:0-59133 GCA_006408695.1 Aepyceros melampus | reverse complement strand
TTTTTGTACAGCCTAGATATGGCTTGAAAGGAACATGCATTCAAAATCAATATTTCTCAGTTCTGATATCAGTTCTCACTCTCTTTGAAAGAAATCTCTTCTAAGAAATTCTTGCCTACAGAAGTAGATATAATTGTCACCTGAATTAAATTTGTCCATTCCCATTCATTTTAGTTTACTGATTTCTAAGATGTTCATGCTGACTCTTCCCATCTCCTGCTGTGGTTCAGTTTAGTCACTCAGTCATGTCCAACTATTTGTGACTGCATGGACTATATATAGGACGCTGGCCTCCCTGTCCATCACCAACACCTGGAGTTTACTCAAATTCATGTCCATTGAGTAAGTGATGCCATCCAACCATCTCATCCTCTGTTGTCCCATTCTCCTACCACCTACAATCTTTCCCAGTATCAGAGTCTTTTCAAATGAGTCCATTCTTTGCATCAGGTGGCCTAAGTACTGGAATTTCAGCTTCAGCATCAGTCTTTCCAATGAATATTCAAGACTGATTTCCTTTATGATGGACTGGTTGGATCTCCTTGCTGTCCAAGGGATTCTCAAGAGTTTTCCTCAACACCACAGTTCAAATGAGTCAATTCTTCAGTGCTCAGCTTTCTTTATAATCCAACACTCACATCCATACATGATTACTGGAAAAACCATAGTTTTGACTAGATGGACATTTGTCAGCAAAGTAATGTCTCTGCTTTTAAAAAGCTGTCTAGGTTGGTAATAACTTTTCTTTCAAGGAGCAAATGTCTTTTAATTTCATGGCTGCAGTCACCATCTGCAGTGATTTTGGAACACAAAAAAATAAAGTCTATCACTGTCTCCCCATCTATTTGCCATGAAATGATGGGACCAGATGCCATGGTCTTACTTTTCTAAATGTTGAGTTTTACACCAACTTTTTCCCTCTCCTCTTTCACTTTTATCAAAAAGTTCTTTAGTTCTTCTTTGCTTTCTGCCATAAGTGTAGTGTCATCTGCATATCTGAAGTTACTGATATTCTATCACTGTCTCCCCATCTATTTGCCATGAAATGATGGGACCAGATGCCATGGTCTTACTTTTCTAAATGTTGAGTTTTACACCAACTTTTTCCCTCTCCTCTTTCACTTTTATCAAGAAGTTCTTTAGTTCTTCTTTGCTTTCTGCCATAAGTGTAGTGTCATCTGCATATCTGAAGTTACTGATATTTCTCCCAGCAATCTTGATTCTAATTGTGCTTAATCCAGTCCAACATTTATCATGATATACTCTACAGATAAGCTAAATAAGCAGGGTGACAATATACAGCCTTGATGTTCTCCTTTCCTATTTGGAACCAGTCTGCTGGTCCATGTCCAGTTCTTACTGTTACTTCTTGATCTGCATACAAATTGCTCAGGAAGCAGGTCAGGTGGTCTGGTATTCCCATCTCTTGAAGAATTTTCCAGTTTGTTGTGATCCACACAGTTAAAGGCTTTGGCACAGTCAATACAATAGAAGTAGATGTTTTTTTCTGGAACTCTCTTGCTTTTTTGATGATCCAATCAATGTTGGCAATTTGATCTCTGGTGCCTCTGCCTTTTCTAAAACTGGCTTGAACATCTGGAAGTTCCTCAGTGATCAATGCAAAGAAATAAAGAAAAACAATAGAATGAGAAAGACTAAAGATCTCTTCAAGAAAATTAGAGACACCAAGGGAAATTTTCATGCAAAGATAGGCACAATAAAGGAAAGAAATGGTATAGACCCAACAGAAGCAGAAGATATTAAGAAGAAGTGGCAAGAATACACAAAACAATTGTAGAATAAAAAGGTCTTCATGACCCAGATAATTAAGATGGTGTGATCACTCACCTAGAGCCAGACATCCTGGAATACAAAGTCAAGTGGACCTTAGGAAGCATCATTATGGACAAAACTAGTGGAGGTGATGGAATACCAGTTGAGCTATTTCAAATCCTAAAAGATGATGCTGTAAAAGTGCTGCATTCAATATGCCAGCAAATTTAGCAAATTCAGCAGTGGCCACAGGACTGGAAAAGTTTTCAGTCCAATCCCAAAGAAAGACAATGCCAAAGAATCTTCTGCTTGACCATGTCCAATTTACCTTATTTCATGGACCTAGTATTCCAGGTTCTTATGCAATATTATTCTTTACAGCAATGCACTTTACTTTCACCAGACACATCCAAAACTGAGAATCATTTCAGGTTTGGCCTAGCCTCTTCTTTCTGGAGCTATTTCTTTTCTCTTAGTATCATATTGGGTGCCTAATAACTGGAGGGCTTACCTTCTGGTGTCATATCTTTGTACCTGCTGATACTGCTTTTTGGGGTCTTGAGGCAAAAATACTGGAGTGATTTGTTCATCCCTTTCTCCAGTGGACCATGTTTTGCCTAGAACTAAATCACTGCAGATGGTGACTGCAGCCATGAAATTAAAATCTTTACTTTCACCAGACACATCCAAAACTGAGAATCATTTCAGCTTTGGCCTAGCCTCTTCTTTCTGGAGCTATTTCTTTTCTCTTAGTATCATATTGGATGCCTAATAACTGGAGGGCTTACCTTCTGGTGTCATATCTTTGTACCTGCTGATACTGCTTTTTGGGGTCTTGAGGCAAAAATACTGGAGTGATTTGTTCATCCCTTTCTCCAGTGGACCATGTTTTGCCTAGAACTAAATCATGGCAGATGGTAATTGCAGCCATGAAATTAAAAGATACTTACTCCTTGGAAGGAAAGTTATGATCACCTAGACATCATATTCAAAAGCAGAGACATTACTTTGCCAACAAAATCTGTCTAGTCAAGGCTATGGTTTTTCCAGTGGTCATGTATGGATGTAAGAGTTGGACTGTGAAGAAAGCTGAGCACCAAAGAACCGATGCTTTTAAACTGTGGGTGCTGGAGAAGACTCTTGAGAGTTCCCTGGACTGCAAGGAGAGCCAACTAATCCATTCTAAAGGAGATCAGTCCTGGGTATTCATTGGAAGGACTGATGCTGAAGCTGAAACTCCAATATCTTGGCCACCTCATGCAAAGAGTTGACTCATTGGAAAAGACCCTGATGCTGGAAGGGATTGGGGGCAGGAGGAGAAGGGGACGACAGAGGATGAGATGGCTGGATGGCATCATCGACTCTATGGACATGAGTTTGGGTAACCTCGGGGAGTTGGTGATGGAAAGGGAGGCCTGGTGTGCTGCGGTTCATAGGGTCACAAAGAGTTGGACACGACTGAGTGACTGAACTGAACTGAACTGACACCAAAAAAGGCGAATTGGAAGGCAAAAGCAGGAAGTTAAGAGATACCTTGAGTGACAGGCTAAGTTTGGCTTTAGAGTAGAAAATGAAACAGAGCAAAGGCTGACAGAGCTTTGTCAAAAGAACACACTGGTCATAGCAAACACCCTCTTCAAACAACACAAGAGATGACTCTACATATAGATCTTACAAGATGGTCAGTACCAAAATTAGACTGATTATATTCTTTGCAGCCAAAGATGGAGAAGCTCTACACAGTCAGTGAAAACAAACAAAACCTGTGGCTCAGATCATGAGCTCCTTATTGCAAAATTCAGACTTAAATTGAAGAAAGTAGGGAATACCACTAAGCCATTCAGGTATGACCTTAATCAAATCTCTTATGATTATACAATGGAGGTGATGAATAAATTCAAGTAATTAGATCAGAACTATGGGCAGAGGTTCCTAAAATTATATAGAAGGTGGTTACCAAAACTATCCCAAAGAAAAAGAAATGCAAGGAGGCAAAATGATTGTCTGACGAGGTTTTACAAATAGCTGAGAAAAGAAAAGTGAAAGCTGAAGAACAAAAGGATAGATATATCCAACTGAATTCAGAGTTCCAGGGAAAGGCTAGGAGAGATAAGAAAACCTTATTGAAGAGTGCAAAAAAATAGAGGAAAGCAACAGAATGGGGAAGACTAGAAATTTCTTTAAGAAAGTTAGAGATACCAAGAGGACATTTTATGCAAAGATGGACACAATGACAAGGACCTAACAGAAACAGAATAATTTATGAAGAGGTGGCAAGAACACAGAAAAGCTATAGAAAAAATGTCTTAGTAACCTGGATAACCATAATGGTGAAGTTACTTACCTAGAGCCAGACATCCTGGAGTCTGAAGTCAAGTGGGCTTTAGGAAGCATTAGAATTAACAAAGCTAGCAGAGGTAATGGCATTCCAGCTGAGCCACTTCAAATCCTCAAAGATGATGCTATTAAAGTGCTACACACAATATGCCAGCACATTTGGAAAACTATCAGTGGACACAGGACTGGAAAAGTTCAGCTTTCATTCCAATCTCAAAGAAGGGCAATGCCAAATAATGTTCAAACTACCACACAACTGCACTCATTTCACATACTAGCAAGCTAATGCTCAAAATCCTTCAAGCTAGGATTGAACAGTATCTAAATTGAGAAATTTCAGATGAACAAAGTGGGTTTAGAAAAGTCAGATGAACCAGAGATCAAATTGCCAACATTGGTTGGATAATAGAAAAGCAAGGGAATATCAGAAAAAATTCCACCTCTGCTTCATTGACTATGCTACAGCCTTTGACTGTGTAAATCACACAAACTGTGGAAAATTCTTAAAAAGATGACAATACCAGGCCATTTTAACTATCTCCTGAGAAAGCTCTATGCAAGTCAAGACGTAACAATTAGGACCAGACATGTTACAACTGACTGGTTCAAATTTGGGAAAGGAGTACATCAGGGTTGTATATTGTCAACATGAATATTTAACTTATATACAGAGTACATCATATAAGATGACAGACTGAATGACTCTTAAACAAAAATCCAGGTTGCCTGGGAAAATATCAAAAACCTCAATATATGGATAATACCACTGTCAGGGCAGAAAACAAAGAGGAACTAAAGAGTCTCCATATGAAGGTGAAAGAAGAGAATGAAAAAGCCAATTTAAAACTCAACATTCAAAAAACAAAGATCATGGCATCTGGTCCCATCACTCAATGGCAAATAGATGGGTAAACAATGGAAAGAGTAAGAGACTTCATTTTCTTGGGTTCCAAAATCACTGCAGATGGTGACTGCAACCATTAAATTAAATTAAAAGACACTTGATCCTTGGGAAAAAAAGTTATGATCAACCTAGACAGTGTGTTAAAAAGCAGAGACATAATTTGATGACAAAGTTCCATCTAGTCAAAGCTATGGTTTTTCCAATAGTCACTATGGATGTAAGAGTTGGACTATAAAGAAAGCTGAGTAATGAAGAACTGGTGCTTTTGAACTGTGGTGTTGGAGAAGCTCTTGAAAGTCCCTTGGACTGCAAGGGGATCCAACCAGTCCATCCTAAAAGGAATCAGTCCTGAATATTCATTGGAAGGACTGATGCTGAAGCTGAAACTCCAATACTTTGGCCACCTGCTGTGAAGAACTGACTCATTGTTAAAGGCCCTGATGCTGGGAAAGATTGAAGGCAGGAAGAGAAGGGGATGACAGAGGATGAGATGGCTGGATGACATCACTGACTCAATGGACATGAGTTTGAGTAAACTCAGGGAGTTGGTGATCACAGGGAGGCCTGGCCTGCTGCAGTCCATGGTGTCTCAAAGAGTCAGACACAACTGAGCAACTGAACTGAATAAAGAAGATGAGTGCTAAAGAACTGATACTTTGAACTGTGGTACTGGAGAAGACTCTTGAGAGTCCCTTGGACAGCCAGGAGATTAAAACAGTCAATACTAAAAGAAAATCAACCCTGAATATTCATTACAAGGACTGACGCTGAAGCTGAAGCTTCAATACTTTGGCCACTTGATATGAAAAATGGACTCATTGGAAAAAACCCTGATGTTGGGAAAGACTGAGAGCAGTAGGAGAAGGGTATGACCAAGAATGAGATGGTTGGATGGCACCACCAACTCATTGGACATGAGTTTGAGCAAACTCTGGAAGATAGTGAAGGACAGGGAAGTCTGGCTTGCTACAGTCTATGGGGTTGCAAAGATTTAGACACAATTTAGTGACTGAACAACAACAATATTGTTTTTATATTCACATTCTTCTTACTTGAATGTATAGAAGATCTAATATCTACTTTACAGTTTTACTCAAATTGCTTCATCAAATTTATCACTAATATATCAAATCAATGAATTCAATAATTTGCTTTTTATTTTGTACTTTGTTGATGTTTATAAATACCTGACATTTATCCTAATTAACTCATGCATTTTAAAGTAGTTTATAAACATTACTAGACAGTGAATAAATGGAGAGATAGCAAATCTCAGGTAGAGCATTCTGAGAGGAATAAAATAATTACCATGTGTAACACATATGATCATTTCAAGAAGTATCCTGAAATTAAGGACTGCTTTAGAGTGGCAATGATTCCTAGGTTGTATTCATTTCTAAATTCTTCAGAGATTGGAATAATGATGCAATCTTTCACCTGTTACATGCTAGGTGTTTGCTAAATATTTGTTGAGTAATCTTCATTTCTTCCTGCATTTTTAGCAGTGCTTTGGTTTAATTTTTACCACATTGAAGTCAGTTACATTAACTCAAAATTTTCTCTAATCTCAAACTGCTATTATTCTTATAGATATCAGTGCAAGATAAAAAAATACTGCTGATTTGAAAATAGTTCCTTAGGGAGAAAAGTCCTTTTTTCAAGCCCTCTCTTCATCTTCTGCTTTAATCATTTTATTATACTTATTCCAAAGCAACTAAATTTCAGAACATATGTCATTGCTTTGGTTTCTTCATTTCTAGAAGTTCCTTGAAGTTCATGAGTAGAATATTTGATTGTTATGCAGATAGATGTGGATATAAAACCCTCCAATTTGTGCCCTAATCTGTTTCCAATTTCTTAATGCAGTCACTGCCCAGTACATTAGATTATGCAGAATTACTACTGCAGCTAGTGCTTGCAGATTCATAGCCTTAGGGCATTTTTTGTCCATTATTAAGGGTGAAAGTAATTAGGAGACAGAACTGATAAAATGGATATTGTTTCTCTGGTTAAATATTCAGAATTCTCCTAAGATGACCAAGAAACAATTCAGTGTGAAACAGTCCAGGTGATATGTATGGTAGACAGCAGACACAAATAATGAAGGTGGCTTTTCTGGCACTAAGACTGAATACAAATGGGGTGCAGGATGTCCTCATCGCTCAACCTGTGCTCTTCTGTTTCTTCCCTCTACAAACACACTCATGCATTTTCCTGTGATGCTATTAACTGTGGCATAGAAATACAGCTCTCATTTTATTTTTGTAATGCCATCTTTAAAAGGAAGTGCTTTTCACTCTGGGGCACTTAAAAAATAATTTGTCATCCTAAAGAAGATGTAAACAGTTGTTTAATATTATCAGCTTCCCTTATGTTTGGAGAACTGAAATATCCAAATCAGTGAAGCATTGTTGATATCTGTAAGTTACAGCATGGAATCCAGGAAATATCAATGATTTATGTATTGTCCTGACTGACATTACTACAACAGATGTCACTATAGCGTATAATGGTATGGAATAAATTGCTTAAAACTGAATCAACATATATCTCAGGAATCACTCAGAAAATGCAGCATTTGTATCTAAAACTGAATGAAAGAATATATCCATTGGAGAATTTTAAGCATAAAAAATATTTTAGAAGCACTTTCCAAATGATAGAGTAAGCACTTCCAAAAGTTTGCTTCTCCATAAAAGCAGTAAGAATATTGGAAATAATTTTATACACCAACTTTTAAAAACTCTGGAAATTAACTAAAACCTTACAATAACCCAAGGAGAGTTTATTCAAAGAAAACAATGGAGATTTAGAAATAACAAAGCTTGGTGGTGTTTTGACTTCTATCTGTCCCTAGCTCCATAGTAGCCTTGAAAATCAGGAGTATACAGTGAGTTTATCTATGAACTCCACCAGATTAACAGCTAATTTTTCCCTTTGCCTAGAGGGAACATAATGTGCTCACAACTCTCCAAAAAGTACCTACCCAGAAAAAATTTCATTTCTCTAGAAAAGCTCTATTCTGAGTTTTTCTTCATGTGACTTGGCTCAGAACTTACTCTGTAAGAAAAGCACTATATTCAGAGTGAAAAAAAATCAGAGAAAATTGTTCAATTATGCTGATATTTGAGCTGGTGAAAGCAGTTGGAATAGCAAGAGGTTAATAAAATTTAACGGATGGTCTGGAGAATGAAAAGCCTAAGAGGGGTGTCTGAAAGTTCTCACATATGTCTGGGGATACTAGAAAGCCACCAAAATGTAAACAGGTGTTCACATGTCCAAGAAAGTCTACAAAAACCCTAATCACTCATCTTTTGTTAACTGTCGGGCTCTTCACAAGGATAAATGAAGGAGTGTTGTAAACCATCAGAGCGTTGAAAGCCTGCCCTGAAACATACACAGACTTCTATGGCAAAGGTCAGTAAGCTTATTAGTACAAAGAATTAACAGTGTATATGTCTAATCATTAGATGAATACTAAGCTAAGTTATGACCAACCTAAATAGCATATTGAAAAGAGGAGATGTTACTTTGCCAACAAAGGTCCATCTAGTCAAGCCTATGGTTTTTCTAGTAGTCATGTATGGATGTGAGAGTTGGACTGTGAAGCTGAGCGCCAAAGAATTGATGCTTTGAACTGTGGTGTTGAAGAAGACTCTTGAGAGTCCCTTGGACTGCAAGGAGATCCAACCAGTCCATTCTGAAGGAGATCAACCCTGGGATTTCTTTGGAAGGAATGATGGTAAAGCTGAAGCTGCAGTACTTTGGCCACCTCATGCGAAGAGTTGACTCATTGGAAAAGACCCTGATGCTGGGAGGGATTGGGGGCAGGAGGAAAGGGGGATGACCGAGGATGAGATGGCTGGATGGCATCACGGACTCAGTGGACGTGAGTCTGAGTGAACTCTGGGAGTTGGTGATGAACAGGGGTCCTGGCGTGCTGCGATTCATGGGGTTGCAAAGAGTCGAACACGACTGAGCGACTGAACTGAACTGAACTGAATAGGTGAAGTTGGGCTCCTTTCTGTAGAATGGAAGATCACTACCTTAGGCTGGGTCAGAAGTTATTGATCAGTTTATTAAATTGACATATACATAATCAAAACAGCTAGGGGAACTCAATTTCAAAAGTTAAAAAAAAAGTTCCTGAACAATACATTTATAAACAGGGCCATTCGAAAAGGAAATTATTAAATTCTCTAACTGTTCCAAGTTAACCTGAAAAGTAGGCTAAAATATGAAAGAAAAATCATGTTTTCTTTAATGTGAAATGTCAACTCTCTCAAGACAACAATGTCTACAACCAAGAAGACAATTTCTTCCATAAATACCAAACAAATGTCAAACTTGCCCATAAATATGATATTTTTGGATTTCTCACTGGAGAATTTAGAGAGTATAGAACACATATGCTTGCTTCTCCGCCCCTCAGTTTGAGAAAAATTTTTCTAGAGATCTGAATATAAAATTATGTGACTACCAGGAGAATTATAAAATGTCTGTGAAACACATTTAAGCATATGGCATGTTATCCAGAGCTAAGGGTAATTATCCAAATAATTAAGGGGTTGATTGACCACATGATCATTTCTCTGTCTCCAAAGTTCTGTTTCAAAATTAAAAGATTATTTTTAGAATTTAATTTGCTTATAGGGATTTGGAATTTAAATGCACTGTAAGAACTTTTTTTTTTTTTTTCCTCCTTAAAAACTCACTTTGCAGTGAGTCCTGGGACAAACTGCTACCAACTTGACTTTAAGTTTTCAGTTGGAAGACCTATTCAGAAGTTTTTTTTTTTTTTTTAATGCCTTTTTAATGAATCAAGTCCAACTCTAACTTTCCCACACTGACAGAAACAATCAGAAGGCTCACTTTTTAATTAAGTGGGTTCAGCAACTCTATAACTTTATTCTCCCTGGCATATTTGGTGGTCTTTTATTTAATATGTGGGCCAAGAAATATGACAATCAGTTCAGTTCAGTCGCTCAGTCATGTCCGACTCTTTGCAACCCCACAAATCGCAGCACGCCAGGCCTCCCTGTCCATCACCAACTCCCGGAGTTCACTCAGACTCACGTCCATCGAGTCAGTGATGCCATCCAGCCATCTCATCCTCGGTCGTCCCCTTCTCCTCCTGCCCCCAACTCCTCCCAGCATCAGAGTCTTTTCCAATGAGTCAACTCTTTGCATGAGGTGGCCAAAGTACTGGAGTTTCAGCTTTAGCATCAGTCCTTCCAAAGAAATCCCACGGCTGATCTCCTTCAGAATGGACTGGTTGGATCTCCTTGCAGTCCAAGGGACTCTCAAGAGTCTTCTCCAACACCACAAAGATCTGAAAAGTCAGAGGGTAATTTCGTAAAATTAGAAATGTTTGTTTATTTTTCAATTTAAAAGACAAAATATGTCTATAAGCATAAAAGTATGTGAACTAGATCTCTCTTGGCACAGTGTCATTTTACACCCATGTGCCTAACTCCTACTATATTCTTGGCATTGAGGATATAATATAAACAAATTCAACAAAAGAAACTTTGTTCTCCCAGAATTTATAATCTAGATAGAAAAAACAAACGGTAAGTAAATAAATATGAAAAACATATAGCCTATCACATGGTATTACTTTTATGGAGAAAATAAAGCTAAAGACAAGGATACTAAGTGTTGGGGAGAAGAGATGAGCTTTGAAATAGAAGGGTCATGGGAGTCTGCATGAGAAAGTAATATCTGAATATCAACTATAGGAGTTTTTTGGGGAAAAGAGTATCAGCAGGTACAGATGTCCTAACGTGGCAGTGCATCTGCTATGCCAGAAGAACTATGTTTAAGTGTTAGTCATTAAGTCATGTCTGATTCTTCACAACCCCATGGATTGTAGCCTACCAGGTTCTTCTGTCCATGGAACTCTCCAGGCAAGAATACTGAAGTGGGTTGCCATTTCCTTCTCCTGGGGATCTTCCCGACCGGGGGATTAAACCCAGGTTCCCACACTACAAGCAGATTCTTTACCATCTGAGTCACCAGGGAAGCCTAAAAGGACCAAAATAAATTATAACATCATAAATACAATTTCAGAAAAAGTGGTGAAGTACAGACATATGTGTTCAATAATTTGAGATATATAAGATATTTCCTTTGCCCTAAAATACTAAAATCAAGGCATCTTAACTACTGATTGACAAATTATTTACTCAAAAAATATTCACTATGCATCCATAAAGAATATGATGCAATTGGCAAATATAACTTTACAAATAAGATTGGAGTTATATTAATGCTAGCATTTATGCCACCATGTAACTCTAAGTCAAAACTGAGTATCCTGAATTATATATAAAAAAATGTTAGATATACTCTAAAATTTCTCCTACATTATACATTACATGAACTGGAACATCTGAAGATCAATGGACCATCCATCCGACCAGTTATTGTGACAGAGGCAGTGGGTAAGATATCGATACATAAAGGACATTGAGGGGTTGGCCTTGATAGGCAGAGAATAGGGACAGAAGAAAGACAGAGACCAAGATTCTGCATGTGGTAAAGTGATGTCCTGAACGTGTGCTGGCAGTTAGGACTTGAGGAGTTCAGATCAAGGAAAGATCTCTTAAGACCAAGGGCACCCTGCTAAGTCTTCATGAAAAAGATATTTTATCTTGAAAAATGGTGGACTTGGGACAAATACACTTGTGGGGAAGTGGTTTGAGGCAGCGGGGATGACAGGCAAGGCTGTGATGAGGGTGGAGGGGTCTCAGAGTTGGCAAAGAGGACCGAGGCTATAATGAAGATAAAGCAGATGTTCAGTTTGTCAAGGGAACATGAGATAATTTGGGCTTAGAGTTCAAATGTAAGCTAAGGACAAAGTCTGGAGGTTTTTGAGATGGAAAATACCGTGAAAATGTAATTTAAAATGAAACATCTTTGAAGTCAAGGGTCTGAAACAACGAGCCATCACAGCAGAACAAGAGGTCAAAAGGTCACATATTTCCTTTGCCAGACAAATTCTGGAACAAGAACTAAAGTTATTTTCAGCTGACTGTTTGAAGAAGGGTAAAATACTCTGATATCACTATTTTTTGCAGTCTCATGACAAAAGAATAGGATCAAGAATGTTTAGAACAAAACCCATTTTGGCTTTAAATAAACAATAAGTAGTACTATCCAGCAGGTATTTAAGAATAAGGCTGGCCTTAAACAAGAAATCATACTAGGATCTTAAAATAACAACAGATACCCTATGGTGACCACCTGCTATCTTACATAGCTTATGCATGGCACTTACCTAGTCCAAAACAAACTTTATTAACATTTTTTTTCTTTTTTAAGAAGGACTCTGAGGTTTATATAATCATGCACCATATTTGTGGTCCCTCTTTGAACAAAAAGGAAAAGTGGGATTTGGTCTGACTCAAAGGTTAGCCTCTTCAATGAGACTAAGGCTATAAATATAAAAACCAAATAAATATGTTTACAGAAATCCAAGTGTGCTAAATGTGATGAATCAAGAATTAAATGATAGGTTTAGAAAATTAGTGGTATTAAATCAAGGAAGTGGGCCAGATCTACAATTTCAAAGGAAAGAACATGGGGCAGCAATTAGGAGGAAGGAAGTCTTTTACTATGTTTAAGATCAGCTGGATGAAGGCTTGCAGATGGTAGAGGGAGCACAGATTGTGAGCAGGAGAAATTACAAAGAACCAAGCTCTGCTGAAACAAAGTAATCTGGTGAAACCAGGAAATCCTGCTCAGACCTTGATCTGTCCTGAAAGGTGGTAAATTTTACTGGCACAGAGACTTCAAGGTTCTGAGTAATATAAGATCATTTTAAGGATGACTTTAATAACTGACTTTATTTTGTTTCAAGCTTCATTTTACATAATTTTGTTTTAATTATGGAAACTTTATAAGTGAAGTCTTTCTGAATTCCTAATTCTGGTTCACTAATCTTTATTTTCATTTTTGCATCATTCTCATAAGGTTTTAACTATTTTTCTAAAAGAGAATAGTTGTCTCTTTATCTTATTAGATAAGTAATACTTGTGTTTTAGTAAAAGTAAACCATGGAGTAAAAAAAACACTTGAGGGAAAAAAAGTGTAAAAATCATCCAAATCCACACCAGAGACAGCTGCTTTTAATATTTCAAAACATGTGTTTCAAGTTTTTTCTCTATTCACACATATAAACAATTTACAGAGAGTACAGGAGAAGCAAACACCACAAAGTGGTAAAAAAATTTTTCCAAGGATATGGATCAACAAATTTTCTTGTTTATTTTCTTTAAATTCTGTCTGCTATTGTTTGATGCTCTAATCAACATGTTGATTGCACTAAGTGCTTCAATTATATACAAAAAAATAGTTTTGTACTTTAGAACTTATATATTATAGAAAATTATGCCACCTCTCTCTTCACTTAAGCAGTACGGTCATATATTAAGTTAAAATATATATATATATATATATTATTATGAGAGGTATGTGAGTACACTGACTCATGAAAATGAGAACTTTAATTACAGGGACAATTTGCTTCTTAATAACAATAAGTGCAGTGGTTGTAGAACATAGGGGCATACAATGACAGGTGAAAAACTTGTTCATATGTATTCATAGAAAACATAATTATTGTGTCTCTTATTCTTTGTTCTAATAAAATAATTCATATTAAAGATGCTCTAGTAAACCAGTTTACAGACATTATGGTTTGCTGCTGCTGCTAGCCACTTCAGTCGTGTCCGACTCTGTGCGATCCCATAGATGGCAGCCCACAAGGCTCCCCCGTCCCTGGGATTCTCCAGGCAAAAACAGGAGTGAGTTGCCATTTCCTTCTCCAGTGCGTGAAAGTGAAAAGTGAAAGTGAAGTCACTCAGTCGTGTCTGACTCGTAGTGACTCCATGGACTGCAGCCTACCAGGCTCCTCCGTCCATGGGATTTTCCAGGCAAGAGTACTAGAGTGGGGTTCCATTGCCTTCTCCAGCAAAGACTAGAGGTCTCTTCCAAAAAATTAGAGATATCAAGGCAACATTTCATGCAAAGATGGTCTCGATAAAGGACAGAAATTGTATGGACCTAACAGAAGCAGAAGATATTAAGAAGAGTTGGCAAGAATACACAGAACTGTACAAAAAAGACCTTCACGACCAAGATAATCACAACGGTGTGATCACTCACCTAGAGCCAGACATCCTAGAATGTTAAGTCAAGTGGGCCTTAGAAAGCATTCCTACGAACAAAGCTAGTGGAGGTGATGGAATTTCAGTTGAGCTATTTCTAACCCTGAAAGATGATGCTGTGAAAGTGCTACACTCAATATGCCAGCAAATTTGGAAAACTCAGCAGTGGCAACATGATTGGAAAGGGTCAGTTCTCATTCCAATTCCAAAGAAAGGCAATGCCAAAGAATGCTCAAACTACCACACAATGGCACTCATCTCACACACTAGTAAAATAATGCTCAAAATTCCCCAAGCCAGAATTCAACAATATGTGAACCGTGAACTTCCAGATGTTCAAGCTGGCTTTAGAAAAGGTAGAAGAACCAGAGATCAAATTGCCAACATCTGCTGGATCTTGGAAAAAGCAAGAGAGTTCCAGAAAAACATCTATTTCTGCTTTATTGACTATACCAAAGCCTTTGACTGTGTGGATCACAATAAACTGTGGAAAATCCTGAAAGAGAAGGGGAATACCAGACCACCTGAACTGCCTCTTGAGAAACCTGTATGCAAGTTAGGAAGCAAAGTTAAAACTGGACACAGAACAACAGACTGGTTCCAAATAGGAAAAGGAGTACATCAATGCTGCATATTGTCACTCTGCTTATTTAACTTATATTCAGAGTACATCATGAGAAACACTGGGCTGGAAGAAGCACAAGCTGGAATCAAAATTTTCGGGAGAAATATCAATAACCTCAGATATGCAGATGACACCACCCTTATGGCAGCAAGTGAAGAGGAACTAAAGAGCCTCTTGATGAAAGTGAAAGAGGAAAGTGAAAAAGTTGGCTTAAAGCTCAACCTTCAGAAAATGAAGATCATGGCATCTGGTCCCATTACTTCATGGCAAACAGATGGGAAAACAGTGGAAACAGTGTCAGAATTTATTTTGGGGGGCTCCAATATCACTGCAGATGGTGATTGCAGCCATAAAATTAAAAGATGCTTACTCCTTGGAAGGAAAGTTATGACCAACCTAGATAGCATATTCAAAAGCAGAGACATTACCTTGCCAACAAAGGTCCATCTAATCAAGGCTATGGTTTTTCC
Source organism: Aepyceros melampus (assembly GCA_006408695.1). Lineage (NCBI taxonomy): Eukaryota > Metazoa > Chordata > Mammalia > Artiodactyla > Bovidae > Aepyceros > Aepyceros melampus. The sequence continues at coordinate 43,851 of SJXQ01006281.1, read as the reverse complement.
TGTGGTCATGTATGGATGTGAGAGTTGGACTCTAAAAAAAGCTGAGTGCTGAAGAATTGATGCTTTTGAACTGCAGTGTTGGAGAAGACTCTTGATAGTTCCTTGAGCTGCAAGGAGATACAACCTGTCCATTCTGAAGGAGATCAGTTCTGGCTGGTCTTTGGAAGAACTCATGCTAAAGCTGAAACCAATACTTTGGCCACCTCATGTGAAGAGCTGACTCATTGGAAAAGACTCTGATGCTGGGAGGAATTGGGGGCAGAAGTAGAAGGGGATGACAGAGGATGAGATGGCTGGATGGCATCACTGACTCTATGGACATGAGTTTGGGTGAACTCCAGGAGTTGGTGATGGACAGGGAGGCTTGGTGTTCTTCAGTTCATGGGGTTACAAAGAGTTGGACACAACTGAGAGACTGAACTGAAATGATGGGAAAAATCTCCTGTTTTCTATGTAATAAACTTTAGTTATCCCGTCATACCATATTAATAGATCTGAACTCTAGGAATTTGATTTAATTCAAATTTAATCACATGGTTAATATCTCAGTCAAGACAACAAAGAACCTTAATGTAGATCTAAAGTCCTTTATTATTAGTAGTATTTTTTTGCCTAGATACATACAACAGAAGACATACTTTGACAGGTGAATTTTTATAACTGAACTAACAGTATGAACATTTCAATGTCTGGCTGATATCAAAAGTGCGAGAATTATAAACCATTCCCCAGATTTGTATTTTTGCGTCAATCATGTTCCAAACTCTAACTTTTGTGAGTGTCCACTAAGTACATTCAATGTGTTATCATAGACAGATTTATCCCAGCCTCACGGCCCCAGAATGGCCCTGAATGTTGCACTGCTGTAGTTACCTACACAATCTTAGTCAAAGCAGTCACTTATCACTGCAAATTCAGTCAAAATAGGTTTAGTATCCACTATAGGATGGAGAAGGCAATGGCACCCCACGCCAGTCCTCTTGCCTGGAGAATCCCATGGATGGAGGAGCCTGGTGGACTGCAGTCCATGGGGTCGCTAAAAGTCGGACACTGACTGAGAGACTTCACTTTCACTTTTCACTTTCATGCATTGGAGAAGGAAATGGGAACTCACTCTAGTGTTCTTGCCTGGAGAGTCCCAGGGACAGCAGAGCCTGGTGGGCTGCCGGCTATGGGGTTGCACAGAGTCGGACACAACTGACGCGACTCAGCAGCAGCATAGGATGGAGACCACTGTGATTGGAATATCACCATACACTGAATACATCTTTTATACTCTCAGGGGTCTGCCTCCAATTACTCTGATACTTGGTGTAACAAAGAGAAAAAAGGGCTATTTCTGAGGCTGTTTCCAGTCCTAGGGCCTGGAGAAGGGAATGGCTACCTACTCCATTTTTCTTGCCTGGAACATTCCATAGACAGAGGAGCCTGGCAGGCTACAGTTATAGGGCCGCAAAAGTCAGACACGACTGAGTGACTAACACTTCCAGCCCTGATATTTTTATAATTCATGTATTTAATCTTGTTTTTTTAATTTTGCTTATAATAGAATTGCAATTATGGTCAGTAATAAATAAAGACTGACAAAAAATAACCCTTGGTGTGTTGTCTTTGATTCTAGCATTTTATCTGTAAAAGTTAGTTTGATAATTCAGTGTATTTCTGTCTTAAAACTCCTTATATAGTTATTTAATAGACTCTATACATCAGAAATTGCATGATATGTAACATTTCATAACACACAAATGTCACATTTTCCTGGAAAGGAATTTCATCCTTCCTGACAGTCTTTTATACGAAACTTATAAGAATAAAATTAAAACATGAAACACCTATGAAAATGATTCTCTGAATTAGAGAATTTATGGTATACATTTGATAGTATACTATCAAGAACGTCTTTTACTATTTTTGAAATATACATCCTTTTTATTACTCAAGTTTTTTAGTGCAAATCATATTTTTTAAAAATCCTAAATGGGGGCTCAGGAAAAAATGATTTTAAAGTCTATGCCAATTAAGAAAGAGAGAGAATATTTCAGAATTATAAGAACATTTTAAATTTACATGAACATTAGCAATCAACTAATTTCTACATCTTTGTGACCATACAAAATTTCTTTTCTGATTTCTACAATCAATTGAATAATCCTAGAACTTTGTTTAACTCTTTCTATCAATAACCTCAGATATACAGATGACACCACTCTTTTGGCAGAAAGTGAAGAGGAACTAAAAAGCCTCTTGATGAAAGTGAAAGTGGAGAGTGAAAAAGTTGGCTTAAAGCTCAACATTCAGAAAACGAAGATCATGGCATCTGGTCCCATCACTTCATGGGAAATAGATGGGGAAACAGTGGACACAATGTTAGACTTTTTTTTTTCTGGACTCCAAAATCACTGCAGATGGTGATTGCAGCCATGAAATTAAAAGATGCTTACTCCTTGGAAGGAAAGTTATGACCGACCTAGATAGCATATTCAAAAACAGAGACATTACCTTGCCAACAAAGATCCATCTAGTCAAGGCTATGGCTTTCCAGTAGTCATGTATGAATGTGGGAATTGGACTATAAAGAAAGCTGAGTGCTGAAAAATTGATGCGTTTGAACTGTGGTGTTGAAGAAGACTCTTGAGAGTCCCTTGGACTGCAAGGAGATCCAACCAGTCCATTCTAAAGGAGATCAGTTCTGGGTGTTCTTTGGAAGGAATGATGCTAAAGCTGAAACTCCAATACTTTGGCCACCTCATGCGAAGAGTTGACTCATTGGAAAAGACTCTGATTCTGGGAAGGACTGGGGGCAGGAGGAAAGGGGCCAGTAGAGGATGAGATGGTGGATGGCATCACCAACTCGATGGACGTGAGTTTGAGTGAACTCCAGGAGTTGGTGATGGACAGGGAGGCTTGGCATGCTGCAGTTCATGGGGTCACAAAGAGTTGGACACGACTGAGCGACTGAACTGAACTGAGTGGTTCAATAAAGTATTCAGATGTAAATGAATTATCTAGTTTCAAAAGCATTGTTTAAATACTGCGGTTCATTTTTAGTCAATAAGAAGTTACTGAACTGTCATATCTTAATCCTCTTGCCTCAGTAGAACTTTTAAAAAGTCATTAAATTTTAGTTTTGTTTTGTATCTGTGTATTCCTGTGAAATTTGTACAACTTGTGATTCAAACGAAAAGAAAAAATTATTTACACAGGACCAAAGAGATAGATATGTGTATATATGTATATACACAAATAGATTACAAAGACGGTAATGGTATATGTTATTCCTTTAAAATAATAAGTCTGTCATTGACTTCTAGGTTTTCATTCAATTTAGTTGAATTTTGTAAAATTAACATGAAGTACTTAGAAATCAAAGAGTTGGACATGACTGAGTGACTAACACTTTGAATTTTCCCTTTTATAAATAGTACATGCATGTGAACAAGTTTTAGTTAAGCCAAAACTCATGTCCCAGTTCATAGCCTTTTTCCCATATGAGAGTAATAGCTCTTTGCATCTCAGTCCAGAATCCTAGATTGTGATGGAGGTAAACCAGAACCTTATTCACACAGGCACAGAAATATAGTAATTGTCACCACAGACTGGACAATCTCTCTTTTGAACATATTTGCTTTTCCCCACAAGACAGCTGAATTTGAAAAAGGTTGTATAATTTGTCCACTACCAAAAACATCAATAAGTAAGGGAGTCAGATATAGATTTCCACCTGTCTGGTTAGGGAGTCTCTACTTTCTCTCTTAGATGGCTTCTTCCCACGTAGGAAAGTACATTTTCGTGTTTGGATGTAACAGAGAAGACCGTCAAAACTTCTTGCAGATATAAAGAGCTAGACTTTGATACTGACTGGCTCGTCTCTTCCTCAGTTCAGTTCAGTTCAGTCACTCAGTCATGTCCAACTCTTTGTGACCCCATGAATTGCAGCATGCCAGGCCTCCCTGTCCATCACCAACGCCCGGAGTTCACACAAAGTCCTGTGCATTGAGTCAGTGATGCCATCCAGCCATCTCATCCTCTGTCGTCCCCTTCTCCTCCTGCCCCCAATTCCTCCCAGCATCAGAGTCTTTTCCAAGGAGTCAACTCTTCACATAAGGTGGCCAAAGTATTGGAGTTTCAGCTTTAGCATCATTCCTTCCAAAGAACACCCAGAACTGATCTTCAGAATGGAATGGTTGGATCTCCTTGCAGTTCAAGGGACCCTCAAGAGTCTTCTCCAACACCACAGTTTAAAAGCATCAATTCTTCAGTGTTCAGTTTTCTTCACAGTCCAAATCTCACATCCATACATGACCACAGGAAAACCCATAGCTTTGACTAGATGGACCTTTGTTGGCAAGTTAATGTCTCTGCTTTTGATTAATTTTTATTTTTTAGTTTGTTTTGCTTTATAATACTACATTCATTTTGCTATTCATTGACATGAATCAGCCACGAGTGTACATGAACTCCTAATCCCGACCCCCACCTCCCCGCTCCCACCCCACACCATCTTTCTGGATTATCCCCGTGCATCAGTCCCAAGCATCCTGCATCCTGCATCGAACCTAGACCAGCGATTCGTTTCACTTATATTATCATACATGTTACACTGCCACTCTGTCAACTCATCCCACCCTCTCCCTCTCCCACAGAGTCCAAAAGACCGTTCTATACATCTGTGTCTCTTTTGCTATCTTGCGTACAGGTTTATCATTACCATCATTCTAAATTCCATATATATGTGTAAGTATACTGTCCTAGACTGGTGATTTGTTTCTTATATGATATTATACATGTTTCAATGCCTTTCTCCCAAATCCCCCACCCTCCCCCTCTCCTACAGAGTCCAAAAGACCGTTCTATACATCTGTGTCTCTTTTGCTGTCTTGCGTACAGGTTTATCATTACCATCATTCTAAATTCCATATATATGTGTAAGTATACTGTATTGGTGTTTTTCTTTCTGGCTTACTTCACTCTGTATAATTGGCTCCAGCGTCATCCACCTCTTTAGAACTGATTCAAATGTATTCTTTTTAATAGCCGAGTAATACTCCATTGTGTATATGTACCACAGCTTTCTTATCCATTCATCTGCTGATAGACATCTAGGTTGCTTCCATGTCCTGGCTATTATAAACAGTGCTGCAATGAACATTGGGGTAATTTTAATGAGTTCTTTTTTCCTACATTAACTTTCATTTTTATAACCTACCTTTCAAAAAATCCTATTTAAATGATTCCATATACGTATTTCCTTTTTTTATTTTTGTGATTGATTTTGTTTTGTATATTTTATATTTTAGAGATTTTAACATCTATTATAGATTTTTATTCTTTGATTTTTGATATTTGTTATAAATTTTGTACCTTTAAGAATCTAATATTCAGTATCCACTTTCAGTTAGGGCTTTGGTTACTGGCTTGATTGCTCTCTCACCTTTTGACACTCTCTTTTCCCCTTTAAGTCACCTCTATTTCTTCCCTCCCTCCTCTCTTCTAAATATAACTCTGTGACTCTCTGAGTGCTTCTAGCTGTGGAGAATCCTCTCACAATTAACCTAGTGTTTTTATCTTCTATGCTATATGGATGGAGAAGTCTTGAGGCTACTGTAAGGGAAGGACCAAAAGCCAGAGACAGGAGGCTTAACTTCAGAACTTTAGAACATCAGGGAACTCCTAACTCAAGGGAACGTTAATAGACAAGAGTTCACCCAAGAGTCTCCATACTAGAATTGAAACCAGACTCCAAGCAAGAGCCAATAATTTCCAGTGAAAGACACGCCATGCTAATTCTCCAGCAAAACAGGAACACAACTTTGAACATTAAAAGATTGGCTACCAAAGCCATGCCAAACCCATAGACACACCACAACTCACTACTGGACACTTCACTGAACTTCAGAGAGAAGAGATACAGGTCCACCCACCAGAATACAGATGAAAGCTCCCCCAACCAGGAAACCTTGACAAGTCACTAGTCCAACTCCACCCACAGGGAACAGACTCCACAATTAAGAGAAAGCCCAAACTTCCAACCTGCAAAAAGCACACCACAAACACAGCAATCTAAACGAAATGAAAAAGAAGAGAAATATTCAGCAGGTTAAGAAACATGAGAAAGCCCCACCAAACCAAACAACAGAGGAGGAAATAGGGAGTCTACCTGGAAAATAATTCAGAATAATGATAGTGAAAATCATCTAAAATCCTGACAACAAAATAGACTAGAGACAAGGATTAAGAAAATGTAAGAAATGTTTAATAAGGACATAGAAGAAATAAAGAAGAGTCAATCAATAAAGAACAATGTAATAGCAGATTAAAAGCATTTTGGAGGGAAACAACAGTAGAAAAACTGAGGTAGAAGAAAGGATAAATGAGGTGGAAGATAGAATGGTGGAAATAAATGAAGCAGAGAGAAAAACATAAAAAAAAAAAAAGAAGAAAGAAAGTAATGGGGAAAACTTCAGAGATCTCTGGGACAAAGTTAAATGCTCCAACACTTGAATCATAGGTGTCCCAGAAGAAATAGACAAAAAGAAAAGGAATGAGAAAATACTTGAAGAGGTAATAGTTGAAAACTTCCCTAAAATGGGAAAAGAAATAGCAATCCAAGTGCAAGAAACACAGAGAATCCCAAATAAGATAAACCCAAAGTGAAACAACCCAGTTCAGTTCAATTCAGTCACTCAGTCATGTCCGACTCTTTGTGACCTCCTGAATCACAGCACGCCAGGCCTCCCTGTCCATCACCATCTCCCAGGGTTCACTCAGACTCACGTCCATCGAGTCAGTGATGCCACCGAGCCATCTCATCTTCTGTCACCCCCTTCTCCTCCTGCCCCCAATCTCTCCCAGCACAGAGTGTTTTCCAATGAGTCAAGTCTTTGCACGAGGTGGCCAAAGTACTGGAGATTCAGCTTTAACATCATTCCTTCCAAAGAAATCCCAGGGCTGATCTCCTCCAGAATGGACTGGTTGGATCTCCTTGCAGTCCAAGGGACTCTCAGGAGTCTTTTCCAACACCACAGTTCAAAAGCATCAATTCTTCAGTGCTCAGCCTTCTTCACAGTCCAACTCTCACATCCATACATGACCACAGGAAAAACCATAGCCTTGACTAGACGGACCTTAATCAGCAAAGTAATGTCTCTGCTTTTGAATATACTATCTAGGTTGGTCATAACTTTTCTTCCAAGGAGTAAGCATCTTTTAATTTCATGGCTGCAGTCACTATCTGCAGTGATTTTGGAGCTCAAAAAAATAAAGTCTGACACTGTTTCCACTGTTTTCCTATTTCCCATGAAGTGATGGGACCGGATACCATGATCTTCATTTTCTGAATGTTGAGCTTTAAGCCAACTTTTTCACTCTCCTCTCTCACTTTCATCAAGAGGCTTTTTAGTTCCTCTTCACTTTCTGCCATAAGGGTGGTGTCATCTGCATATCTGAGGTTATTGATATTTCTCCCAGCAATCTTGATTCCAGCTTGTGTTTCTTCCAGTACAGCATTTCTCATGATGTCCTGCACATATAACAACTAAAGGCACATATTAATCAAACTTACAAAAATTAAACACAAAGAGAAAATATTAAAAATGGAAAGGGAAAAGCAATAGATAACATATAATAGGATCCCTCTAAGGATAAAAGCTGATCTTTCAATAAAATCTCTTCAGTCCTGAAGGGAATGGCAGACATGAACAAAGTGATGAAAGAGAAAAAACTACAACCAAGAATTCTCTACTCAGCAAGGATCTCATTCACATATGAGGGAGAAATCAAAAGCTTTAGAGATAAGCAAAAGCTGAGAGAATTCAGCACCACCAAACCAGCTCTTCAATGAATGCTAAAGTATCTTCTCTAGGTAGGAAACACAGAAAGGTTTATACAATAAACCAAAAATGAAAAAGTAAATGATATTGGGATTATACTTATGAATAATTGCCTTAAATTTAAATGGATTAAATGCCCCAACCAAAAGACAAAGACTGGCCAAATGGATACAAAAATAAGACCCCTATGTATGCTGTCTACAAGTGACCCACCTGAAAACTAGAGACACATAGAGACTGAAAATGAGGGGCTAGAAAAACACATTTCATGCAAATAAAGACCAAAAGAGAACAGGAGTATCAATATTCATATCAGATAAAATAGACTTAAATAAAGACCATGGTAAGAGACAAAGAAGAACACTACATAATGATCATAGGATCAGGTCAAGAAGAAGATATAACAATTATAAATATATATTCACCCAACATAAGAGCACATCAATACATAAGACAAATGCTAACAAGTATGAAAAGGGAAATTAACACTAACACACAGTAATAGTGGGGGACTTTAATACCTCACTCAGACCTATGGACAGATCTACCAAACAGAAAATTAGCAAGGGAACACAGCTTTAAATGATACAATGGACCAGTTAGACCTAATTAATATCTATGGGACATTTTACCCCCAAACAATAAATTTCATCTATTTCTCAAGTGCTCACAGAACATTCTCCAGGATAGATCACATACTGGGCCACAGATATAGACTTGGCAAATTAAAAAAAAATCATTTCAAACATCTTTTCTGATCACAGTGCAGTAAAAGTAGATGTCAACTACAGGGGAAAATAGCTATTAAAAATTCAGATATATGGAGGATAAACAACATATGGAAGAAATCAAAAAAGAAAAAAAATATGTATGAGTGAGTGAGTGAGTGAGTGAAAGATGCTTAGTCATGTCTGACTCTTTGTGACCCTCAAGGACTGGGGCCTGCCAGGCTCCTCTTTCCATAGAATTCTTCAGGCAAGAATATTGAAGTGTGTTGAAATTACCTTCTCCAGGGGATCTGCCCAACTCAGGGATTGAACCCAGGTCTCTCATACTGCAGGAAAATGGTAATATACTGTCTGAGCCACAAGGGATAGAAACGAATGAAAATGAAAACACAACAACCCCAAACATATGGGACTCAATAAAAGTGGTGCAAAGAGTGAGGTTCATAGCAATACAAGCCTACCTCAGGAAACAAGAGAAACATCAAATAAACAGCCTATCTTTACACCTACAGCAACTAGAAAAAGAAGAACAAAATAACTCCAAAGTTAGTAGAATGAAAGTAATCATTAAAATCAGAGCAGAAATAAATGAAAAAGAAACAAAGGAGGCAAAGGAAACAAATCAAAAATCAACAAAACTAAAAACTGGTTCTTTGAGAATATAAATAAAACAGTCAAACTGTTAGCCAGATTCATCAAGGGAAAAAGAAAAAAGGAGAAGAATCAAATCAATAAAATTAGAAATGAGAATGAGAAATCACAATAGACAACATAGAAATACAAAAGATCATAAAAGACTACTATGAGCAATTATATGCCAATAAAATGGACAACTTGGAAAAATGGAGAATTTGTTAGAAAAGTATAACCTTCCTGGTTCAAAAGTGAACCGAGAAGAAGTGGAGCATCTTAACAGACCCATCACAAGCACAGAAATTGAAACCGTAATAAAAAATCTTCCAACAAACATAAGACCAGGGCCACATGGCTTCATAGGTAAATTCTACCAAAAATTTAGAGAAGAGATAACACCTATTCTACTCAGTCTTCCAGAAAATTCCAGAGGAAGGTAAACTTCAAAACGCATTCTATGGGGCCAGCCTCACCCTAATTTTAACCAGACAAAGATGCCACAAGAAGAGAAAACTACAGAAGATGGTGGAGGAATAGGACAGGGAGACCATTTTCTCTCCCACAAATTCATCAAAAGAACATTTGAACGCTGAGTAAATTCCACAAAACAAATTCTGAATGCTGGCAGAGGACATCAGGCACACTGAAAAGCAGCCCATTGTCTTGAAAAGGAGGTAAGAAAAATATAAAAGATAAAAAGAAAGACAAAAGAGGTAGGGATGGAGATCCGCCTGGGAAGGGAGTCTTAAAAAACAGAAGCTTCCAAACAACAGGAAACACTCTCACTGGCGAGTCTGTGGCAAGTCTTGGAACCACAGAAGGCAACATAGCCAGGAGGAAAAATAAATAAATAAATAAATAAACCCCTCATATTACATGCCCAATGGTAACTCCCAGCGGAGAAGCAGCCCAGACACCTGCATCTGCCACTAGCAAGTGGGGGCTAGGCAGGGAGGTGAGGGCTGCATTGCTTAGAGTAAGGACTGGGCCTGATTGCCCCAAGGGCAATCTGAGGGAACTAACTTGAGATAGCAAACCAGACTGTGGGATAGCTACCCTGCGAAAAGCCCTAACCTAAGACACCACCAGGTCCGGTGACATAATAAAGGACTGACTAGAGCGACGTGAAAACCCCTAACCTAAGAGACTGCCAGAGACATTACTTTGCCAACAAAGGCCATCTAGTCAAGGCTATGGTTTTTCCATTGGTCAGGTATGGATGGGAGAGTTGGACTGTGAAGAAATCTGAGTGCCGAAGAATTGATGCTTTTGAACTGTGGTGTTGGAGAAGACTCCTGAGAGTCCCTTGGACTGCAAGGAGATCCAACCAGTCCATTCTGAAGGAGATCAGCCCTGAGTGTTCTTTGGAAGGAATGATGCTAAAGCTGAAGCTCCAGTACTTCGGCCACCTCATGCGAAGTGTTGACTCATTGGAAAAGACTCTGATGCTGGGAGGGATTGAGGGCAGGAGGAGAAGGGCACGACAGAGGTTGAGATGGCTGGATGGCATCCCTGACTCGATGGATGTGAGTTTGAGTGAACTCCAGGTGTTGGTGATGGACAGGGAGGCCTGGCATGCTGCGATTCATGGGGTCGCATAGAGTTGGACATGATTGAGTGACTGAACTGAACTGAACTGAAGACACCACCAGGCCCCCTCACAGAACAAAGTACTGTGGACCAGCCCATCTCCCTCTGGAGACAAGCAGGCAAGGACAGCCAGAGTTGGAAGGGGACAATGTGGCCCCAGAGGATATCATCTACCAAACTTCAAGCAGGCTTTGTTGCTAACCAAGACTTCTTGAGATTCTGGACAGTCAACATCCGCCTGAGAAGGTGCGCAGGTTGTACACCCAGTAAATGCAGTGGCATGGCTGGGGGAGGTGATAAGTCACAGCGACCACACTCACCAAACACCTTGTCACCTGAGCTGCTTGGACCTGGGAAGGGCACAAAACGCAGGGCCAACTGAATCTGCACCTCTGAGGAGTACCTGAGTACCTGAATCTGAGTGGCTTAGACCTGGGAAGTGCATACAACACAGGGCCAGCCTCAGACAGTTCCCTGCAGAGCAACCTAGAGCCTAAGCAGTGTAGACAGAAAGCACACATGCCATGAGCAGGGGCAAACCCAGTGTGCTGAGACACTGCAAGCACATGCCAATGATAATGTTGGCATTGTCCCTCCCTCCCCACACCACGACTGATCAGTTCAGTTCAATTCAGTCGCTCAGTCGTGTCCAACTCTTTGTGACCCCACGAATCACAGCACTCCAGGCTTCCCTGTCCATCACCAGCTCCCAGAGTTCACTCAGACCCAAGTCCATCGAGTCCATCAAGTGAGCCTGCAAAAGTGTCCACTACCGGCCCCTTGTGACAGGGCGGAAATTAGACACTGAAGAGAACAGCAAACAGAAGAAACTAAAACAGAGGGAACCACCTTGGAAGTGACACGTGCAATAGATTAAAACCCTGTAGTTAGTACCATCTATATGGAAAGGAGCCTATAGATCTTGAGAATTATAATCTGGATCAACTAACTATCTTAAAATGAACTGACCCCACACTGTCCACAACAACACCAGAGAAAATCCTAGATATATTTTTACTATTATCATTCTTTAATTAAAAAATATTTTAAGTCCTCTATTACTCATTTAATTTTCATTTTTATAATCTACTATTACTTTGCAAAAGAAAAGAGACCCTATTTTTAAAGCAAAATTGATATATATATATATATATATATATATATATATATATTTCATAATTTTTGTGACTTTTTTTCTTTAACATTGTATTTTTGAGAATCCAAACTCTAGTCTAGATTTTTAATCTTTGCTTTTCAGTATTTTTTTAAATCAATTTTGTACTTTAAGAATCCAATCTTCAGGACCCATTTTTACTTGGGAGCGAGATGACTGGCTTGACTGCTCTCTCCTCCTTTGGACTCTCCTTTTTCTCCACCAGGTCTCCTCTATCTCCTCCCTCTCCCTTCTCTTCTCTACCCAACTCTGCGAATCTCTTTGTGTGTTCCAGACTGTGGAGAACACTTAGGGAACTGATTACTGGCTGGATCTGTCTCTCTCCTTTTGATTCCCCCCTGTATCTTCCTGGCCACCTCTGTCTCCTTCCTCCCTCTTCTCTTCTCTATATAATTCTGTGAACACCTCTGAGCTGTCCAGACTGTGTAGCACACATAAATAAGTGATTACTGGCTTGCTTGCTCTCTCCTCTTTTGATTCCCTCTCATCTCATCCTGGTCACCTCTATCTCCCTCCTTCCTCTTCTCCTCTCCATGTAACTCTGTGAACCTTTCTGAGTGTCCCTCACTGTGGAGAAACTTTTCATCTTTAACCTAGATGTTTTATCATCAGCTCTGTATAGATGGAGATGTCTTGAGGCTACTGTAAGTATAAGACTGAAAACCAGAGGCAGGAGGTTTAGTCCAAATCCTGAGAACACCAGAGAACTCCTGACTCCAGGGAACATTAATCGATAGGGGGCTCATCAAACACCCCTATACCTACACTGAAACCAAGCACCACCCAAGGGCCAACAAGTTCCAGAGAAAGACATACCATGTAAATTCTCCAGCAACACAGGAAGCCCTGAGCTTCAATATACAGGCTGCCCAAAGTCACTCCAAACCCACGGACATCTCATAACTCATTACTGGACACTTCATTGCACTCCAGAGAGAAGAAATCCAGCTTCACCCATCAGAACTCCAACACAAGCTTCCCTAAACAGGAAACCTTGAAAAGCCACCTGTCCAACCCCACCCACAGCGAGGAAACTCCACAAAAAAGAGAACTGCACAAACTGCCAGAATACAGAAAGGCCACCCCAAACACAGCAATATAAACAAGATGAAGAGGCAGAGGAATACCCAGCAGGTAAAGGAACAGGATAAATGCCTACCAAACCAAACAGAAGAAGCAGGGAATCTACCTGATATAGTGTTCCAAATAATGATAATGAAAATGATCAAAAATCTTGAAAACAAAATGGAGCAACAGATAATAGCCTGGAGAAAAGGATTTAGAAGNAATCTTCAGGACCCATTTTTACTTGGGAGCGAGATGACTGGCTTGACTGCTCTCTCCTCCTTTGGACTCTCCTTTTTCTCCACCAGGTCTCCTCTATCTCCTCCCTCTCCCTTCTCTTCTCTACCCAACTCTGCGAATCTCTTTGTGTGTTCCAGACTGTGGAGAACACTTAGGGAACTGATTACTGGCTGGATCTGTCTCTCTCCTTTTGATTCCCCCCTGTATCTTCCTGGCCACCTCTGTCTCCTTCCTCCCTCTTCTCTTCTCTATATAATTCTGTGAACACCTCTGAGCTGTCCAGACTGTGTAGCACACATAAATAAGTGATTACTGGCTTGCTTGCTCTCTCCTCTTTTGATTCCCTCTCATCTCATCCTGGTCACCTCTATCTCCCTCCTTCCTCTTCTCCTCTCCATGTAACTCTGTGAACCTTTCTGAGTGTCCCTCACTGTGGAGAAACTTTTCATCTTTAACCTAGATGTTTTATCATCAGCTCTGTATAGATGGAGATGTCTTGAGGCTACTGTAAGTATAAGACTGAAAACCAGAGGCAGGAGGTTTAGTCCAAATCCTGAGAACACCAGAGAACTCCTGACTCCAGGAACATTAATCGATAGGGGGCTCATCAAACACCCCTATACCTACACTGAAACCAAGCACCACCCAAGGGCCAACAAGTTCCAGAGAAAGACATACCATGTAAATTCTCCAGCAACACAGGAAGCCCTGAGCTTCAATATACAGGCTGCCCAAAGTCACTCCAAACCCACGGACATCTCATAACTCATTACTGGACACTTCATTGCACTCCAGAGAGAAGAAATCCAGCTTCACCCATCAGAACTCCAACACAAGCTTCCCTAAACAGGAAACCTTGAAAAGCCACCTGTCCAACCCCACCCACAGCGAGGAAACTCCACAAAAAAGAGAACTGCACAAACTGCCAGAATACAGAAAGGCCACCCCAAACACAGCAATATAAACAAGATGAAGAGGCAGAGGAATACCCAGCAGGTAAAGGAACAGGATAAATGCCTACCAAACCAAACAGAAGAAGCAGGGAATCTACCTGATATAGTGTTCCAAATAATGATAATGAAAATGATCAAAAATCTTGAAAACAAAATGGAGCAACAGATAATAGCCTGGAGAAAAGGATTTAGAAGATGCAAGAAAGGTTTAACAAGGAACAAGAATAAATAAAAAAGAGTCAATATATAATGAATAATGTAATAGTGAAGTGAAGTTGCTCAGTCGTGTCCAACTCTTTGTGACCCCATGGACTGTAGCCTATCAGGCTCCAACATCCATGGGATTTTCCAGGCAAGAGTGCTGGAGTGGATTGCCATTTCCTTCTCCAGGGGATCTTCCCAACCCAGGGATCGAACCAGGGTCTTCCACATTGCAGGCAGACGCTTTACCATCTGAGCCACCAGGAAAGCAAATAATGCAATAAATGAGGTCAAAAACACTCTGGAGGGAACCAACAGTAGAATAACAGAGGCAGAAGATAGGATAAGTGAGGTAGAAGATAGAATGGTAGAAATAAATCATACTGAGTGGAAAAAGGAAAAAAAAATAAAATAAATGAGGACAATCTCAGAGACATCTGGGACAACTTTTATGCTAACATTTGAATCATAGGAATCCCAGAAGAAGAAGACCAAAAGAAAGACAATGAGAACATACTTGAGGAGATAATAGTTGAAAACTTCCCTAAAATGGGGAAGAAAATCATCACCCAAGTCCAAGAAACCCAGAGAGTCCCAAACAGGATAAACCCAAGGTGAAACACCCCAAGACACATATTAATCAAATTAACAAAGATCAAACACAAAGAAGAAATATTAAAAGCAGCAACGGAAAAAAACAAATAACACACAAGGCGATTCCATAAGGATAACAGCTGATCTTTCAATAGAAATTCTTCAGGCCAGGAGGGAATTGCAGGACATACTTAAAGTGATGAAAGAAAATGACCTACAGCCCAGATTACTGTACCCAACAAAGATCTCATTCAAATATGAAGGAGAAACCAAAAGCTTTACAGGCAAGCAAAAACTGAGAGCATCAGCATCACCAAACCAGCTCTCCAACAATGCTAAAGGATCTTCTCTAGACAGGAAACACAGAAAGGGTGTACAAACTCGAACCCAAAACAATAAAGTAAATGGCCATGAGATCATACTTATCAATAATTACCTTAAATTTAAATGGGATGAATGCCCCAACCAAATGACAAAGGCTGCCTTGCTAAGTCACTTCAGTCATGTCTGACTCTGTGCGACCCCATAGACGGCAACCCACCAGGCTATCCCATCCCAGGGATTCTCCAGGCAAGAACACTGGAGTGGGTTGCCATTTTCTTCTCCAATGCAGCAAAGTGAGAAGTGAAAGTGAAAGTGAAGTTGTGTCCGACACTCAGCGACCCCATGGACTGCAGCCTTCCAGGCTCTTCCATTCATGGGATTTTCCAGGCAAGAGTGCTTGAGTGGGGTGTCATTGCCTTCTCCAAAAGACTGCCTTAATGGATACAAAAACAAAACCCCTATATATGTTGTCTACAAGACCAACCTCAAAACAAGGGACACATACAGACTGAAAGTGAAGAACTGGAAAAAGATATTCCATGCAAATAGAGATGACAATAAGCAGGAGTAGCAATACTCATATCAGATAAAATAGACTTTAAAACAAAAGCTATGAAAAGAGACAAAAGCACAATACACAATGATCAAAGGATCAATCCAAGAAGAAGATATAACAATTATAAATATATGTGCATCTATAGGAACATTGCAATATGTAAGACAAATGCTAACAAGTATGAAAGAGGAAATTAGCATTAACACACTAGTATTGGGAGACTTTGACACTCCACTCACATCTATGGATAGATCAACTAAATAGAAAATTAATATGGAAACACAAACTTTGAATGATACGATAGACCAGTTAGACCTAATTGATATCTATAGGGCATTTCACCCCAAAACAATGAATTTCACCTTTTTTTCAAGTGCACACGGAACCTTTTCCAGGATAAATCACACCCTGGGCCATAAATCTTGCCTTGGTAAATTAAAAAAAAAGTTAAAATAATTCCAAGCATCTTTTCTGACCACAATGCAGTAAGATTAGATCTCAATTACAGGAGAAAAACTATTAAAAATGCCAACATATGGAGGCTGAACAACACACTGCTGAATAACCAACAAAACACAGAAGAAATCAAAAAAGAAATCAAAGTATGCATAGAAATAAATGAAAATGAGACATAACAACCTAAAACCTGGGGACACTGTAAAAGCAGTGTTAAGGGGAACGTTCATAGCAATACAAGCATACCTCAAGAAACAAGAAAAAAGTCAAATAAATAACCTAACTCTACACCTAAAGCGACAAGAAAAAGAAGAAATGAAGAACACTGGGGTTAGTAGAAGGAAAGAAATCTTAAAAATTAGGGCAGAAATAAATGCAAAAGAAACAAAAGAGACCATAGCAAAAATCAACAAAGCCAAAAGCTGGTTCCTTGAGAGGATAAAATTGACAAACCATTAGCCAGACTCATCAAGAAACAAAAGGAGAAAAATAAAATCCATAAAATTAGAAATGAAAATGGAGAGATCACAACAGACAACACAGAAATCCAAAGGATCATAAAAGCTACTATCAGCAATTATATGCCAATAAAATGGACAACTTGGAAGAAATGGACAAGTTTTTAGAAAAGTACAACTTTCCAAAACTGAACCAGGAAGAAATAGAAATTCTTAACAGACCCATCACAATCATGGAAATTGAAATTGTAATCAGATATCTTCCAGCAAACAAAAGCCCAGGTCCAGATGGCTTCACAGCTGAATTCTACCAAAAATTTAGAGGAGAGCTAATATGTATTCTACTCACTCTTTGAGAAAACCGCAGAGGAAGGTAAACTTCCAAACTCATTCTATGAGGCCACCATCACTCTAATATCAAAACCTGACAATGGTGACACACCAAAAAAAAAAAAAAAAAAAAAAGAAAGAAAGAAAGAAAGAAAGAAAAGAAGGAAGGGAAGAAAACTACAAGCCAATATCACCAATGAACATAGAGGCAAAAATCCTTAACAAAATTCTAGCAATTAGGATCCAACAACACATTAAAAAGATCATATATAATGACCAAATGGACTTTATCCCAGGGATGCAAGGATTCTTCAATATCTGCAAATCAATCAATGTTCAGTTCAGTTCAGTCACTCAGTGGTGTCTGACTCTTTGCGACACCATGATTCACAGCACGCCAGGCCTCCCTGTCCATCACCAACATCTGGAGTTCACACAGACTCACGTCCATCGAGTCAGTGATGTCATCCAGCCATCTCATCCTCTGTCATCCCCTTCTCCTCCTGCCCCCAATTCCTCCTAGCAGCAAAGTCTTTTCGAATGAGTTAACACTTCACATGAGGTGGTCAAAGTACTGGAGTTTCAGCTTCAGCATCATTCCTTCCAAAGAAATCCAAAGGACTCTCAAGAGTCTTCTCCAACACCACAATTCAAAATCATCAATGCTTTGGCACTCAGCCTTCTTCACAGTCCAAATCTAACATCCATACATGACCACTGGAAAATCCATAGCCTTGACTAGATGGACCTTTGTTGGCAAAGTAATGTCTCTGCTTTTGAATATGCTATCTAGGTTGGTCATAACTTTTCTTCCAAGGAGTAAGCATCTTTTAATTTCATGGCTGCAGTCAGCATCTGCAGTGATTTTGGAGCCCTAAAAAATAAAGTCTGACACGGTTTCCACTGTTTCCCCATCTATTTCACATGAAGTGGTGGGACCGGATACCATGATCTTCATTTTCTGAATGTTGAGCTTTTAGCCAACTTTTTCACTCTCCTCTTTCACTTTCATCAAGAGGCTTTTGAGATCCTCTTCACTTCCTGCCATAATCTTCACAGTCCAGCTCTCACATCCATACATGACCACAGGAAAGACCATAGCCTTGACTAGGCGAAACTTTGTTGGCAAAGTAATGTCTCTGCTTTTGAATATGCTATCTAGGTTGGTCATAACTTTTCTTCCAAGGAGTAAGCATCTTTTAATTTCATGGCTGCAGTCAGCATCTGCAGTGATTTTGGAGCCCTAAAAAATAAAGTCTGACACGGTTTCCACTGTTTCCCCATCTATTTCACATGAAGTGGTGGGACCGGATACCATGATCTTCATTTTCTGAATGTTGAGCTTTTAGCCAACTTTTTCACTCTCCTCTTTCACTTTCATCAAGAGGCTTTTGAGATCCTCTTCACTTCCTGCCATAAGGGTGGTGTCATCTGCATATCTGAGGTTATTGACATTTCTCCCAGCAATCTTGATTCCAGCTTGTGCTTCTTCCAGTCCAGCGTTTCTCATTATGTACTCTGCATAGAAGTTAAATAAGCAGGGTGACAATATACAGCCTTGACGTACTCCTTTTCCTATTTGGAACCAGTCTGTTGTTCCATGTCCAGTTCTAACTATTGCTTCCTGACCTGCATACAGATTTCTCAAGAGGCAGGTTAGGTGGTCTGGTATTCTCATCTCTTTCAGTATTTTCCACAGTTTATTTTGATCCACAAAGTCAACAATTTTGCATAGTCAACAAAGCAGAAATAGATGTTTTTCTGGAACTCTTTTGCTTTTTCCATGATCCAGCGGATGTTGGCAATTTTATCTCTGGTTTCTCTGCCTTTTCTAAAAACAGCTTTAACATCTGGAAGTTCACGGTTCAGGTATTGCTTAAACCTGGCTTGGAGAATTTTGAGCATTACTTTACTAGCATGTGAGATGAGTTCAATTGTGTGGTAGTTTGAGCATTCTTTGGCATTGTCTTTCTTTGGGATTGGAATGAAACTGACTTTTTCTAGTCCTCTGGCCACTGTGGAGTTTTCTAAATTTGCTGGCATATTGAGTTCAGCACTTTCACATCATCATCTTTCATAATCTGAAATAGGTCAACGGGAATTCCCTCACTGTTAGGTCCATGACATTTCTGTCCTTTATCGAGCCTATCTTTGCATGAAATGTTCCCCTGGTATCTCTAATTTTCTTGAAGAGATCTCTAGTCTTTCCCATTCTGTTCTTTTCCTCTATTTCTTTGCATTGATTGCTGAGGAAGGCTTTCTTATCTCTTCTTGCTATTCTTTGGAATTCTGCATTCAGATGCTTGTATCTTTCCTTTTCTCCTCTGCTTTTCACTTCTCTTCTTTTCACAGCTATTTTTAAGGCCTCTTCAGACAGCCATTTTGCTTTTTTGAATTTCTTTTCCATGGGGATGGTCTTGATCCCTGTCTCCTGTACAATGTCACGAACCTCCATCCATAGTTTATCAGGCACTCTGTCTATCAGATCTAGTCCCATAAATCTGTTTCTCATTTCCACTGTATAATCATAAGGGATTTGATTTAGGTCATACCTGAGTGGTGTAGCCATTTTTCCTACTTTCTTCAATTTAAGTCTGAATTTGGCAATAAAAAATTCATGATCTGAGCCACAGTCAGCTCCCAGTCTTGTTTTTGTTGACTATATAGAGCTTCTCCCTGTTCAGCTGCAAAGAATATAATCAATCTGATTTTGATGTTGACCATCTGGTGATGTCCATGTGGAGAGTCTTCTCTTGTGTTGGTGGAAGAGGGTGTTTACTATGACCAGTGTATTTTCTTGGCAAAACTCTGTTAGTCTTTTCCCTTCTTCATTCTGTATTCAAAGACCAAATTTGCCTGTTACTCCAGGTGTTTCTTGACTTCCTATTTTTGCATTCCATCCCCTATAATGAAAAGACATCTTTTTTGGGTGTTAGTTTTAAAAGATCTTGAAGGTCTTCATAGAACCGTTCAACTTCAGCTTCTTCAATGTTACTGGTTGGGACATAGACTTGGGTTACTGTGATATTGAATGGTTTGCTTTGGGAACGAACAGAGATCATTCTGTTGTTGTTGAGATTGCATCCAAGTACTGCATTTCAGACTCTTTTGTTGACCATGATGGCTACTCCATTTCTTCTGAGGGATTCCTGCCTACAGTAGTAGATATAATGGTCATCTGAGTTAAATTCACTCATTCCCGTCCATTTTAGTTTGCTGCTTCCTAGAATGTCGACATTCACTCTTGTCATCTCCTTTTTGACCTCTTCCAATTTGCCTTGATTCATAGACCTGACATTCCAGGTTTCTATGCAATATTGCTCTTTACAGCATCAGACCTTGCTTCTATCACCAGTCACATCCACAACTGGGTATTGTTTTTGCCTTGACTCCATCCCTTCATTCTTTCTGGAGTTATTTTTCCACTGATCTCCAGAAGCATATTGGGCACCTACTGATCTGGGGAGTTCCTCTTTCAGTATCCTATCATTTTGCCTTTTCTTACTGTTCATAAGGTTCTCAAGGCAAGAATACTGAAGTGGTTTGCTTTTCCCTTCTCCAGTGGACCACATTGTTTCTGACCTCTCCACCATGCCCACCTGTCTTGGGTGGCTCCACAGGGCATGTCTTAGTTTCATTGAGTTAGAGAAGGCTGTGGTCCTAGTGTGATTAGATTGACTAGTTTTCTGTGATTATGGTTTCAGTGTGTCTGCCCTCTTGCAACACCTACAGTCTTACTTTTGTTTCTTTTACCTTGGACGTGGGGTATCTCTTCATGGCTGCTCCAGCAATGCACAGCCGCTACTCCTTACCTTGGATGAGGGGTATCTCCTCACTGCCACCCCTCCTCACGTTGAACATGGAGTAGCTTCTCTAGCCCCCCTGGTGCCCATGCAGCCACTGCACCTTGGACGTGGGGTCTAGATCACATTAACAATTGAAAAATAAATGCCATATGATTATCTCAATAGATGCAGAGAAAGCCTTTTCAAAATTCAGCATCCATTTATGACACACACACACACAAAAAAAACCCTCCAGAAAGAAGGAATAGAAGTAACATACTTCAACATAATAAAAGCTATGTATGACAAACCCACAGCAAACATTTTCCTCAATGGTGAAAAATTGAAAGCATTTCCCCTAAAGTGAGGAACAAGACAAGGGTGTGTACTCTCACCACGACTATTAACATAGTTTTGGAAGTTTTGGCCACAGCAATCAGCAGAAAAATGAAATAAATATAATCCAAACTGGAAAAGAAGAAGTAAAACTCTCACTGTTTGCAGATGACATGATCCTCTACATAGAAAACCCTAAAGACTACACCAGAAAATTACTAGAGCTAATCTGCGGGGGTCCAGCCCCAGTGGATCCAGGGATATTGAAAGGTGGGACGGAGCAGGCGGATAGGAAAGGATAGGACAGGATAGCTCAGGACAGGATAGAATAGTAGGAAATTACTAGAAAAATAGGAGGCTGAATAACTTGGTTTCCAGGGAAAGCCAATAACATCTCAAGACAAGAGATTTGCACCATCTACGTATGCCACCAGCATCCGCTTGAATCTCTAAAGGGGCCCCACTGTGGGTCCCTTTTCCTGAAGAACTTAGGGCCAGGGCAAGTAAGTAGACGTGGTGAGCCTCCCGCTCCAGATGGGAATTCAGCCTGGAATTAGAGTACAAGAGGACAGGGAGAGAGAGACATGGGGGGAGCCAGATATCTTTAAAGAACGAGTTTAGGAGAGCCATCTGAGAAACTGGTCTGAGAAAAGCTGTTCTGGAAAAACTGCTCTGAGAGGCCATCTCCGAGAAAACTGGTCCGAGAAACTGGCCCCAACTTTATTATTCACATGTCCTTTTTATACAATGAAGATGAATGGGTTTCACAAATTTTTTTGACAATGACAGCAGCCCTGACACTTATTGAGAGCAGGCTTATTTTTTGCATACCTAATTGATACACAAGTCTTTGGTAATTTACACCATCTTCTGGCCAAAAGACCAATTCAACAATTTACAGCTCTTTTCTGATAAGTGTTATTTTTTCTAAGGTCTGGCGCCATTCTCAGGGGGCACTAAACAAAGTTGCATTCTTACATAGCAAGGACACAGCAAGCAAGAGGGAGTACAATGATTTTTAAAAGAAAGCAATTAACTCAAAAGCCTAGTGTTGCTAACATCAAAAAACTACTACATATCTTTTTTAAATGTTGTTTGTAAAGTTGAAACTTCCAGGTGCAAATAAGGAGGTCTGGCAGCAATTGTTGAGGCAACTGATAGAACTTTGGCTCTTAGAAAAAGTTTGTAAATTTAAAACGCTTCAAGTCCTTTTTGCCCCTCACAGTTTGGGGGTTGTGAGCAATTCACAGGCTTGCAAAAGGTCAGGGGAAGCTGTTTAGGCAGGCTAGAGCGTTATCAAAGGGGGTTGGGCTGAAACACTTCTTTCAAATGCAGGAAGCTAAAGCTTTGAATTAACTCTTTCTGAGAAACTTGCAGAGAATAGTGGGGAAACAGACAAATACAGACAAATTCTTATTTTTGGGGTACTTGCTCAGGAAAAACCAAGGAGAAGTCCGATATCTCAAATTGCTCTGCCATCTGAGTGTGCCACGTGACTCTGTCACGGGTGGGATTTCTCATGCTGGCCTCCGACACTAATCAATGAATATAATAAAGTTGCAGTATATAAAATCAACACACAGAAATTCCTTGCATTCCTATACACTAATAATGAAAAAATAGAAAGAGAAATTAAGCACACAATTCCATTCACCACTGCAATGGAAAAAATAAAATACTTAGGAATATATCTATCTAAAGAAACAAAAGACCTATATATAGAAAACTATAAAACAGTGGTGAAGGAAATCACAGAGGACACCAACAGATGGAGAAATATTCCATATTCATGAATTGGAAGAATCAATCCATATAGTGAAAACGAGTATACTATCCAAAGCAAAGTATAGATTCAATGCATCCCTATCAATCTACCAATAGTATTTTTTTTCAGAGAAGTATAACAAATAATTTTACAATATGTATGGAAATACAAAAAAAAAAAAAAAACCTCAAATCGCCAAAGCAATCTTGAGAAAGAAAAATGGAACTGGAGGAATCAACCTGCCTGACTTCAGGCTCTACTACAAAGCCAGAGTCATCAAGACAGTATGGTACTTGCACAAAGACAGATATATAGATCAATGGAGCAAAATAGAAAGCCCAGAGATAAACCCACACATCTATGGACACCTTGTCTTCGAAAAAGGAGGCAAGAATATACAATGGAGAAAAGACAATCTCTTTAACAAAGTGGTGCTGGGAAAACTGGCCAACCACTTGTAAAAGAATGAAACTAGAACAGTTTCTAATATCATACACAAAAATAAACTCAAAATGGATTAAAGATCTAAATGTAAGACCAGAAACTATACAACTCTTAGAGGAGAACACAGGCAAACAACTCTCCAACATAAATCACACCAGGAAACAAATGGGACCTAATTAAACTTAAAAGCTTATTCAAAACAAAGGAAACTATAGGCAAGGTGAAAAGACAACCTTCACAATGGGAGAAAACAATAGCAAATAAAGCAACTGACAAAGAATTAATCTCAAAAACATAGAAGCAACTCCTGCAGCTCAATTCAAGAAAAATAAATCACCCAATAAAATCATGAGCCAAAGAACTAAAAGACATTTCTCCAAAGAAAACATACAGATGGCTAACAAACACATGAAAAGATGCTCAACATCACTCATTATCAGAGAATTGCTAATCAAAACCACAATGAGGTATCATTTCATGCCAGTCAGAATTGCTGTGATCCAAAAGTCTACAAACAATAAATGCTACAGACGGTGTGGAGAAAAGGGAACCCTCTTATACTGTTGATGGGAATGCAAACTAGCACAGCCACTATGGAGAATAGTGTGGAGAGTCCTTAAAAAACTGGAAATAGAACTACCATATGACCCAGCAATCCCACTGCTGGGCATACCACCAAGGAAACCAGAATTGAAAGAGACACATGTACCTCAATGTTTATCACAGCACTGTTTATAATTGCCAGGGCATGGAAGCAACCTAGATGTCCATCAGCAGATGAATGGATAAGAAAGCTGTGGTACATATACACAATGGAGTATTACTCAGCCATTAAAAAGAATACATTTGAATCAGTTCTAATGAGGTGGATGACGCTGGAGCTGACTATACAGAGTGAAGTAAGCCAGAAAGAAAAACACCAACACAGTATACTAACACACATATATATATATGGAATTTAGAAAGATGGTAATGATAACCCTGTATGCGAGACAGCAAAAGAGACACAGATGTATAGAAAGAACTTTTGGACTCTGTGAGAGATGGCAAGGGTGGAATGATTTGAGAGAATGGCATTGAAACATGTATATTATCATATGTGAAACGAATCACCAGTCCAGGTTTGATGCATGATACAGGATGCTCGGGGCTGGTGCACTGGGATGACCCAGAGGGATGGGATGGGGAGGGAGGTGGGAGGGGGGTTCAGGATGGGGAACACGTGTACACCCGTGGCAGATCCATGTTGATGTATGGCAAAATCAATACAATATTGTAAAATAATTAGCCTCCAATTAAAAGAAGAGGGAGAATCAAAAGAGGAGAGAGCAAGCTAGACAATAATCACTTCCTTATGTGCTCTCCACAGTCTGGACCACTGAGAGATGTTCATGGAGTTATACAGATAAGAGAAGATGGAAGAAGGAGACAGAGATGGCCAGGAGGATAAAGGGGGAATCAAAAGGAGAGAGACATATCCTGCCAGTAATCAGTTCTCTAAGTGTTCTCCACAGTCCAGAATATACAAAGATAGTCACAGAGTTGGATAAAGAGAAGAAGGGGGAAGGAAGAGATAGAGGCAACCTGATGAGAAAAAGGGAAGTCCAAAGCTGGAGAGAGCAGTCAATTCGGTAATCTCGCTCCCAAGTAAAAATAGTACTGAATATTAGATTCTAAGGTACAAAATTTATAACAATACCAAAAAGCAAACATTAAAAAGCTAGAGTAGAGGTAGGATTTTCAAAAATACAAAATTAAAGAAAAAAACAAAGTCACAAAAATTATTAAATATATATATATATATATATATATATATATATATGAAGTTTGCCTTAAAAATAGGGTGTTTTTTTTTTTTTACAAAAGAATAGTAGTTTATACAAATGAAAATTAAAGAATTTTTACAGGATTTAAAATTTAAAAAATGATAATAGTAAAAATATATCTAGGACTGTCTCTAGTGTTGTTGTGGACAGTGTGGGATCAGTTAATTCAGATAGGTCCTTGATCCGGCTTATACTTCTGAAGATCTATAGACCTCTTCCTATGTAGTTGGTGCTAACTACAGTGTTTGAATTTATTGCACCTGTCACTTGCAAGGCAGTTCTCTCTGTTTGTTTTAGCTTGTTCTGTTTGCTGATCTCTTCAGTGTCTAATTTCTGACCTTCCACAAGCAGGCAGTGGTGGACACATTTTAGGCTCACTTGTTCAGTCGTGATGTGGGGAAGGAGGAACACTGCAAATAAATAACACTAGCATGTGCTCACAGTATCTTGGCACACTGAGTTTGCCTCCAATCAAGGCCACAGCTTGAGGCCATGGGAAGCATTACTATCTGAGACCTGTTTGTGAAGGGAATGTTTATGGCAGAAGAAGTTTGCTGAGTTTAATGTTTAGGATTAATTAAGAAAATGCACTGGTCATAGGAAACACCCCCTTCCAACAACACAAGAGAAGACTCTACACATGGACATTACCAGACGGTCAACACAAAAATCAGATTCCTTACATTCTTAGCAGCAAAACATGGGGAAACTCTATACAGTCAACAAAAACAAGACCAGGAGCTGACTGTGGCTCAGATAATGAACTCCTTATTACCAAACTCAGACTTAAATTGAATAAAGTAGGGAAAACCACTACACCATTCAAGTATTACCTAAATCAAATCCCTTATAATTATACAGTGGAAGTGAGGAACAGATTTAAGGTTATAGTCTGATAGAGTGCCTGATGAACTATGGACCGAGGTTCGTGACATTGTACATGAAACAGGGATCAAGACCATCCCCATGGAAAATAAATGCAAAAAACAAAATGGCTGTCTGAAGAGGCCTTAAAAATAGCTGTGAAAGAAGAAAGGCAAAAAGCCAAGGAGAAAATGAAAGATATAAGCATCTGAATGCAGAGTTCCAGAGAATAGCAAGAAGAGAAAAGAAAGCCTTCTTCAGCAATCAATGCAAAGAAATAGAGGAAAAGAACAGAATGGGAAAAGACTAGAGATCTCTTCAAGAAAATTAGAGATACCAGGGGAACATTTCATGCAAAGATAGGCTCCATAAAGGACAGAAATATTGTACATGAAACAGGGATCAAGACCATCCCCATGGAAAATAAATGCAAAAAACAAAATGGCTGTCTGAAGAGGCCTTAAAAATAGCTGTGAAAGAAGAAAGGCAAAAAGCCAAGGAGAAAATGAAAGATATAAGCATCTGAATGCAGAGTTCCAGAGAATAGCAAGAAGAGAAAAGAAAGCCTTCTTCAGCAATCAATGCAAAGAAATAGAGGAAAAGAACAGAATGGGAAAAGACTAGAGATCTCTTCAAGAAAATTAGAGATACCAGGGGAACATTTCATGCAAAGATAGGCTCCATAAAGGACAGAAATAGTCTGGATCTAACAGAAGCAGAATATATTAAGAAGAGGTGGTACGAATACACAGAAGAACTGTACAAAAAATATCTCATGACCTAGATAATAATGATTGTGTGATCGCTAATCTAGAGTCAGATATCCTGGAATGTGAAGTCAAGTGGAACTTAGAAAGCATCACTACGAACAAAGCTATTGGATGTGATGGAATTCTGGTTGTGCTGTTTCAAACCTGGAAAGATGTTGCTGTGAAAGTGCTGCACTCAATATGCGAGCAAATTTGGAAAACTCAGCCGTGGCCACAGGACTCAGTTCAGTTCAGTTCAGTCACTCAGTCGTGTTGACTCTTTGTGACCCAATGAATCGCAGTACGCCAGGCCTCCCTGTCCATCACCAACTCCCGGAGTTCACTCAGACTCACATCCATTGAGTCCATGATGCCATCCAGCCATCTCATCCTCGGTCATCCCCTTCTCCTCCTGCCTCCAATCCCTCTCAGCATCAGGGTCTTTTCCAATGAGTCAAATCTTTGCATAAGTTGGCCAAAGTACTGGAGCTTCAGTTTTAGCATCATTCCTTCCAAAGAAATCCCAGGGTTGATCTCCTTTAGAATGGAATGGTTGGATCTCCTTGCAGTCCAAAGGACTCTCAAGAGTCTTCTCCAACACCACAGTTCAAAACCATCAATTCTTCGGCGCTCAGCCTTCTTCACAGTCCAATTCTCACATCCATACATGACCACAGGAAAAACCATAGCCTTGACTAGACGGGCCTTAGTCGGCAAAGTAATGTCTCTGCTTTTGAATATACTATCTAGGTTGGTCATAGCTTTACTTACAAGGAATAAGCACCTTTTAATTTCATGGCTGCAGTCACCATCTGCAGTGATTTTGGAGCCCCCAAAAAGAAAGTCTGACACTGTTTCTAATGTTTCCCCATCTGTTTCCCATGAAGTGATGGGACCAGATGCCATGATCTTCATTTTCTGAATGTTGAGCTTTAAGCCAACTTTTTCAGTCTCTTCTTTTATTTTCAACAAGAGGCTTTTTAGCTCCGCTTCACTTTCTGCCATAACAGTGGTATTATCTGCATATCTGAGTTTATTGATATTTCTCCCAGCAATCTTGATTCCAGCTTGTGCTTCTTCCAGTCCAGCATTTCTCATGATGTACTCTGCATGGAAGTTAAATAAGCAGGGTGACAATATACAGCATTGACATACTCGTTTTCCTATTTGGAACCAGTCTGTTGTTCCATGTCCAGTTCTAACTGTTGCTTCCTGACCTGCATATACATTTCTCAAGAGGCAGGTCAGGTGGTCTGGTATTCCCATCTCTTTCAGAATTTTACACAGTTTATTGTTCAAGAGGCTTTTTAGTTCCTCTTCACTTTCTGCCATAAGGGTGGTGTCATCTGCATATCTGAGGTTATTGATATTTCTCCTAGCAGTCTTGATTCCAGCTTGTGTTTCTTCCAGTCCAGTGTTTCTCATGATGTATTCTGCATATAAGTTAAATAAACAGGGTGACAATATACAGCCTTGACGTACTCCTTTTCCTATTTGGAACCAGTCTGTTCCATGTCCAGTTCTAACTGTTGCTTCCTGACCTGCATACAGATTTCTCAAGAGGCAGGTCAGATGGTCTGGTATACCCATCTCTCTCAGAATTTTCTGCAGTTTCTTGTGATCCACACAGTCAAAGGCTTTGGCATAGTCAATAAAGCAGAAATAGATGTTTTTCTGGAACTCTCTTGCTTTTTCCATGATCCAGTGGATGTTGGCAATTTGATCTCTGGTTCCTCTGCCTTTTCTAAAACCAGCTTGAACATCAGGGAGTTCACGGTTCACGTATTGCTGAAGTCTGGCTTGGATAATTTTGAGCATTACTTTACTAGCATGTGAGATGAGTGCAATTGTGCGGTAGTTTGAGCATTCTTTGGCATTGCCTTTCTTTTGGATTGGAATGAAAACACCTTTTCCAGTCCTGTGGCCACTGCTGAGTTTTCCAGATTTGCTGGCATATTGAGTGCAGCACTTTCACAGCATCATCTTTCAGGATTTGGAATTATGTGTATAGGTCAGGATTAATAACTCAAAATTGCATAACATTGAGCTTTTAAAAATAGTTATAGTGATTTACTTTTCTCTTGAATATGTTTAGAGAAATAATTAAGTTTCATTAGACTTCCTAAATATACTTAAGTCATAGTATATTGTGTAAATGAAAATCTTAAGGTTTTGCAGTTAAGTGCTTATTTGAATATCCATGTATATAATTCAACCTATTCAGTATCAAATCGTTCTATGAGGTATATTCACATGCTAAAAAAGATTAAATCATTGTGCTTTTTATCTTTAGTATTTGTGCCATTAGTGCTTCCCTGGTGGCACAGTGGTAAAGAATCTGCCTGCCGATGCAAGAGACATGTGTTTAATCCCTGGATCAGGAAGATCCACTGGAGAAGGAAATGGCAACCCACTCCAATATTCTTGCCTAGGAAATCCCATAGATAAAGGAGCCTGGCCGGCTACATTCTATGGGGTCACAAAAGAGTCAGACATAACTTAGCAACTAAGCAACATTTGTGCCATTCTGATTACAAAAAAAATTGTAGCAAGCTAAGAGAAAAACAGCTAGAATGATCTAGAGGTTGAAGTGTAAGATTTGACTGAAACAATAAAGGCCTTTTTACTCCAGAGTTGCTCATATTTAGCTTGAAGCCATTTGAGGAGGAAACTTCATGATTCATACTCTTTTTGTTCCCTGGCTTAACAGGAAATGACAGCATTTTACCTGGTAGACATTACAGAGATGGTTGCTCCTTAAGAAAGTGACACAGGATTGGGATGGAGGAGAGAGGAAGAAGACCTTTCCATAAAATATTTGACCTATTGGACAAAAAAGTAATTTAGTTAAAAAAGGATTTGGTTTACTCTTTGTAGAAAACCAAGGCATGCAAAATAATTTTAAACTAGAAATTTAAATGCATTTAGATGCATAAATTTAGTTAAATTTAAACAAGAAATTTTAAAATGCATTTTAAACTAGGAATATGTAATATTCACTGCATTAAAAAATCTTTGTTCTAGCTAATTTTTAAGTAGAATAAAAAAGTTCAGTTGCAGTTATAAATTACAGATCCACAGAGTACTGTAAAATGAAATATGGTTGTCTTGGACAATGATAACCAAACTTTTTTGGCTGTACGCCCTTTTAAAAAGTTGGAACTCTGCTCCCATAAACATAATACTACCATAATAATACATAAAGTTTAATGATATATAATTGTGATGTGTAATTTTGTTGTATATAATATTTGTAATTTTATTATAGAAATAACATCAGATATGGTAAAATTATCATCTTTAATTCTTAATGAGCATGACAAAAGAGTAGAAGTGTAGACACTGATAAATTTTGTTGATTTGTACCTGCATTACTGGTATTATTTTTAAATTTTGTTTTAAGGAGTAGTTTCTTGTGTATTTTAAACTGCTTTAGTTTGTGATAGTTATGTTAGTTAAAACTAGATAATATGGTAAATAGTATAATGCATGAATTTTAACTGGCTCACAGATATTGCAGTGTCACAAAATACTTAGAATAAACAAGTGAATGAAAAAACTAGTGGTGTGCTTTGTCATCCTCCAACAAGCTGTAGAGTTCTCACTCTTCTCTCAGAATATATCCCACACAGTGTATGATCAGCTATGAAAAAGGCTCAGGAAGTGAGCTCATTGATATCAGTCCATGTATATAATGCTAGTAGGTTAATTTGTTAGAGTCAGTCAGTTCAGTCACTCCGTTGTGTCCAACTCTTTGCAACCCCATGAACTGTAGCACGGCAGGCCTCCCTGTCCATCACCAACTCCCAGAGTTCACCCAAACTCATGTCCATTGAGTCAGTGATGCCATCCAACCATCTCATCCTCTGTCATCCCCTTCTCCTGCTGCCCTCAATCTTTCCCAGCATCAGGGTCTTTTCAAATGAGTCAGCTCTCCACATCAGGTGGCCAAAGTATTAGAGTTTAGCTTCAACATCAGTCCTTCCAATGAACACCCAGGACTGATCTCCTTTAGGATGGACTGGTTGGATCTCCATGCAGTCCAAGGGACTCTCAGGAGTCTTCTCCAACACCACAGTTCAAAAGCATCAATTATTCTGTGCTCAGCTTTCTTTATAGTCCAACTCTCACATCCATATATGACCACTGGAAAAACCATAGCCTTGACTAGACGGACATTTGTTGACAAAGTAATGTCTCTGCTTTTGAATATGCTATCTAGGTTGGTCATAACATTCCTTCCAAGGAGTAAGCATCTTTTAATTTCATGGTTTCAGTCACTGTCTGCAGTGATTTTGGAGTCCAGAAAAATAAAATCAGCCACTATTTCCCTGTCTATTTGCCATGAAGTAAAGGTCCGTCTAGTCAGGGATATGGTTTTTCCAGTGGTCATGTATGGATGTGAGAGTTGGACTGTGAAGAAAGCTGAGCACCGAAGAATTGATGCTTTTTAACTGTGGTGTTGGGGAAGACTCTTGAGAGTCCCTTGGACTGCAAGGAGATCCAACCAGTCCATCCTTAAGACCAGTCCTCGGTGTTCATTGGAAGGACTGATGCTGAGGCTGAAACTCCAATACTTTGGCCACCTCATGCGAAGAGTTGACTCACTGGAAAAGACCTTGATGCTGGGAGGGATTGGGGGCAGTAGGAGAAGGGGACGACAGAGGATGAGATGGCTAGATGGCATTACTGGCTCGACGGACATGAGTTTGAGTGAACTCCGGGAGTTGGCGATGGACAGGGAGGCCTGGCATGCTGCAGTTTATGGGGTCGCAAAGAGTCGGACACGACTGAGCAACTGGACTGAACTGAACTGATGGGACCAGATGCCATGATCTTCGTTTTCTGAATGTTGAGCTTTAAGCCAACTTTTTCACTCTCCTCTTTCTCTTTCATCAAGAGGCTCTTTAGTTCTTCTTCACTCTCTACCATAAGGGTGGTGTCATCTGTATATCTGAGGTTGTTGATATTTCTCCCAGCAGTCTTGTTCCAGCTTGTGCTTCTTCCAGCCCAGTGTTTCTCATGACATACTCTGCATAGAAGTTAAATAAGCGGGGTGACAATATGCAGCCTTGACATACTCCTTTTCCTATTTGGAGCCAGTCTGTTCTCTGTCCAGTTCTAACTGTTGCTTGCTGACCTGCATACAGGTTTCTCAAGAGGCAGGTCAGGTGGTCTGGTATTCCCATAAAAAGATGAAAATGAATTATGTTTTTTCCCACACCCCAATATGTTGCCTTGTACACCACTTAGAATGTCCGTAACCCCTTTTTGGAGAAACTTTGTTCAGAATATATTTTGTAAGCTTTTGAAGTTGCCTTTGATAGGTTTTAATTTGTATTATCCTGAATGCAAAAAAATTAGGTTTCTAGATCAGGAACTATCTATCATTTAAAGCAGTAACCACTGTGATTCCCCCTGTCCCGTTCTTCCTCGTTGAGAGTAATGTGAGAAGAGCCAGGTGTATGTTCACCCTGAGTGTTCAGATGGGGTTTACAGGAGAGGAACCCTGAAGTTATAAATCTGGAAGTTTATATAAACTACATGCTGCCCTCTTCCCCTCCTGAGAGAGGAAGTAAAGCCTTTGTTTGCAAATATTGTACAGTCTTGTAAAATATAAACCAATGGTTCCAGGTTTCAAATCCTAATAAAATATAAGCTTCTGTGACTCTACTGGACAGGAGATAAGGAGAAGAAGAGCACTGGAGAGTTAAATGTTTCTGGGAAAAGGAGACATGCCATTATAGCATGTCAATTTCCTTTGCTCAGGAAACCAAACCACACAGAAACATGGAAATATACATGAGGCATTGTTTCCCTGATAGACTTCTTGGAGTACAGAAATGAATAATGCCTCACTCTATGCTGACATTACTGTTAGAAACATTTTAATGACCAAATGAATTGAGTCAAGCACCTTAAATATCATGACTTAAAATCCTTCAGCTGTGATCTATTGGATAGGGTAGGCAGGAATGAAACGGGTAGAACCAGCATTGGGGAGTTCTTTCTAATATTGAAGTTTGTGAATCTGTGTGTGTAAAAAAAAACAAAAAAAGATGGGACTATAACATGAAGGATAGAAGGGAAGTAAGTGAGACAAGGAGAAGGAGATCATTTATAAAGCTGCAAAATTTGAAATAGTAGTGATGATGATTTAAACTAGGTTGGAAGCCAGACAAGAGTGAACCAATTTAAAGGTGACCCTAAAGTCTGGACTCTAGGTTTTACCAACTAATGGGATGTGGTAGACAGTCCTCTTTCTATGTTAGATTTAACTGGGACCTTGCCTGATCACTGATGTGTAGTATATCATGAACACAGTTAAAATGTCTTAGGTTGCTGCTAGCCAATAGCCTATCTAATTTTCATTATCCCTAAGATCCTAGTTACCTTAACTATAGGCAGAGGGAGTGGAGAATGGATTTTCTCAGTCTGCATTTTGTTCTTTCTTCATCTTATTGCAATACCTTATGTGAAAGTGAAAGTCACTCAGTCGTCTCTGACTCTTTGCAGTTCTGACTCTTTGCAACTCCATGAAATTCTCCAGGCCAGAATACTGGAGTGGGTAGCCACTTACTTCTCCAGGAGATTTTCCCAACCCAGGGATCGAACCCAGGTCTCCCACTTTGCAGGCAGATTCTTTACCAGCTGAGCCATAAGGTTGGCTCACCCTAGTTTTAGGTTAACTTTTCTTTTCTTTACTGTTCCAGTGAGACTAAAATGCAATAAGATCTTTAGGTGCCAAAATGTGACTAACAGAAATCTTCAATCAGAAATATATGCTGTAATTCAACTTTGAAGGAAAAGAAACAAAACATAGAAAACCTAAACAGTATAAGCAGTTTCTATTAATAAAAAAATTCCAGACCATATTGTGGGGTTTGTACAGACTGCCTTGTCATCTATAATTTCTTCTTCTAGCAGACATTCACTAAGTACCTCTTGTACCAGAGTCTATGCCAGACACATTAATGTTCACTTCTCATTTCATTCTCCATAAAAACCTTTAGAGTGAAGTTTATTATCCCACATTACAGGAAAGAGTCTCAGAGAAATTAAGCAATATTCTATCAATATTCTATTTGACCATAATAGAATTCAAACCAAACTGTCTAATAGAGTTCTTCCACAGAAGACCTTCAATGTATAATAATCAATACTGATTCTCTTCCTATTCTCTGAAAATCCTTTCTGACCATACTAGCTATTCTTTTTGCTTTAGAGAAAATGTTTCCAATGATACACCCACAGCCTTCCTTATTACTTTCTGTACTTCCCTTAGAGACTTCATCTATGACTTCAATGTTAGATTCCTGGTGGATGATTCATCAAGTCTGACAGTCTCGATGAATATCCCTCAGTTCCATATCTAAGTGTCTCTGAATCAGTGGCAATATATTTAGCTTCCCTGAGATTGTATCCTCATTCATAAATTATGACAATAATATTACCTTAAATGTTACTATTAAGTGAGATAATGGACCAAATGCAGCTGACACCTTTATGTTCAAGAAATGATAGCTGCTTTCTTCCTAGTTCTCCAATCTCTAGTTTTCTCCAGATTAAGCAAATTCAGTTGCAACTCACTGTTGAAATTTACAATTTCTCTCCCTCCTTAATTAGCAGCTCTCTTTAGTTTCAAATTTCTATGAAATCCTCCAACTATAAAAGTTGAACCTCCATTTTGATCATGTCTCCTTTGCCTACCACCCAGTTCCTCCTTTGCATACCATGAGTCCTTAAAGAGTCCAATATTTTAGGGCCACCCTTACATTGGTTCACTCTTTCTGCCTCCCACTCTGGTTCAGGCCATCATTACTAGTATTCCTCATTTTGCAGCAGTTTCACAAGTGATCTCCCTCCCTGTCTCACTCACTTCCCATTTATCCTACATATTCCCATTATCCTTTTTAAAATAGCAATTTAGTAGTATTATTCTCTTTTTCAAAACCTTTTAATCTTCCTGCATGTTCTATGGGCTTCCCTGGTAGCTCAGCTGGTAAAGAATCCACCTGCAATGCAGGAGACCCCGGTTCAATTTTTGGGTCAGAAAATCCCTTGGAGAAGGGATAGGCTACCCACTCCAGTATTCTTGGGTTCCTTTGGTGGCTCAGATGGTGAAGAATCTGCCTGCAATGTGGAAGACATGGATTTGATCCCTGGGTTGGGAAGATTCCCTGGAGGAGGGCATGGCAACCCACTCCAGTATTGCTGCCTGGAGACTCCTCATGGACAGAGGAGCCTGGTGAGCTGCAGTCCATGGTGTCACAGAGTCGGACACAACTGAGTGACTAAATACATGTTCTATAGGAAACAGTCCAAGCTCCTTGACAGTTTGATCCATAGCCAATGTTCTTTCCTGGTATTTACCAAAGAAACCCATCTCCCCACACAAGCTGTTTCATTTAGGATTTGTTTGCAGGAAACAGCCTCAGAAATAGTTGCTTAAACAATCAAATTTTCAGGTTAGAAAGTCCAGGATAAGACTCCATTAAGTCATCAAGAACCAGAGTTCCCTCTATTTAATTTGTTGTCCATCCTTCATGTATGGCTTTCATAACAAGACCATGGCTACATGATACTTCCATTCCAGGAAGAAGGAGGGGAAAGGAGCAAAAGGAATTCTACCTTTTATTTGGAAGGATGCCCTCTTTTCTCTCCCTTTCCCACTCTCAGAGTCTTCCATTTACAGTACACAGGCCAGAATAATACCACATCTGCAAGGAAGATGGCAGAGCAAGATTTTAAGCTTGGTATGTGGGCTTCCATGGTGGCTCAGATGGCAAAGAATCTTCCTGCAATCCCAGAGACCTGGGTTCAATTCCTGGGTCGGGAAGATCCCCTGGAGAAGGGAAAGGCAACCCACTCTAGTATTCTTGCATGGAGAATTGCCAGTACAGGGGAATTCCTGGCAGGCTACAGTCCATGGGGTCACAAAGAGTCAGACACAACTGAATGACTAACACTTTCACTTTATGTGCTATCCCAATGTTTAAGAATGGTGTAGAGGCAGTCCTAAGATGGCAGAGGAATAGGATGGGGAGACCACTTTCTCCTCCACAAATTCATCAAAGAACATTTCAACGCTGAGTAAATCCCACAAAACAACTTCTGAATGCTGGCAGAGGACATCAGGCACCCAGAAAAGCAGCTCATTGTCTTCGAAAAGAGGTAGGAAAAAATATAAAAGACAAAAAAAGAGACAAAAGAGGTAGGGAGGGAGCTCCGTCCCGGGAAGGAAGTCTTTAAAAGAGACAGGTTTCCAAACACCAGGAAACTCTCTCACTGCCGAGTCTGTGGTGAGCCTAACTAACTAACTAGATGACTCATAAATCTAAATGTAAAAGCTCAACTATAAAGCTTCCCATAAGCTATTTCAAATCCTAAAAGATGATGCTGTGAAAGTGCTGCACTCAATGTGCCAGCACATTTGGAAAACTCAGCAGTGGCCACAGGACTGGAAAAGGTCAGTTTTCATTCCAATCCCTAAGAAAGGCAATGCCAAAGAATGCTCAAACTACCGCACAATTGTACTCATCTCACACGCTAGTAAAGTAATGCTCAAAATTATCCAAGCCAGGCTTCAGTAATACGTGAACCATGAACTTCCAAATGTTCAAGCTGGTTTTAGAAAAGGCAGAGGAACCAGAGATTAAATTGCCAACATCCACTGGATCATGGAAAAAGCAAGAGAGTTCCAGGAAAATATCTATTTCTGCTTTATTGACTATACCAAAGCCTTTGACTGTGTGGATCAAAATAAACTATGGAAAATTATGAAAGAGATGAGAATACCAGATCACCTGACCTACCTCTTGAGAAACCTGTATACAAGTCAGGGAGCAACAGTTAAAACTGGACATAGAACAAGAGACTGGTTTCAAATAGGAAAAGGAGTACGTCAAGGCTGTATATTGTTACCCTGCTTATTTAACTTCTATGCAGAGTACATCATGAGAAACACTGGAAGATGCAAAAGCTGGAATCAAGATTGCTAGGAGAAATATCAATAATCTCAGATATGCAGATGACACTACCCTTATGGCAGAAAGTGAATAAGAACTAAAGAGCCACTTGATGAAAGAGAAAGGAGATGAAAAAGTTGGCTTAAAGCTCAACATTCAGAAAACTAAGATCATGGCATCCAGTCCCATCACTTCATGGGAAATAGATGGGGAAACAGTGGCAACAGTGGCTGACTTTATTTTTGGGGGGCTCCAAAATCACTGCAGATGGTGACTGCAGCCATGAAATTAAAAGATCCTTACTCCTTG
Source organism: Aepyceros melampus (assembly GCA_006408695.1). NCBI lineage: Eukaryota > Metazoa > Chordata > Mammalia > Artiodactyla > Bovidae > Aepyceros > Aepyceros melampus. Next base: position 6,674 of record SJXQ01006281.1, on the reverse strand, counting down.
AAAGGAAAGTTATGACCAACCTAGATAGCATATTAAAAAGCAAAGACATTACTTTGCCAACAAAGGTCCATCTAGTCAAGGTTATAGTTTTTCCAGTGGTCATGTATGGATGTGAGAGTTGGACTATAAAGAAAGCTGGGCCCAGAAGAATTGATGCTTTTGAACTGTGGTGTTGGAGAAGACTCTTGAGAGTCCCTTGGCCTGCAAGGAGATCCAACCAGTCCATCCTAAAGGAGATCAGTCCTGGGTGTTCATTGGAAGGACTGATGTTGAAGCTGAAACTCCAATACTTTGGCCACCTGATGTGGAGAGCTGACTCATTTGAAAAGACTCTGATGCTTGGAAAGATTGAGGGCAGGAGGAGAAGGAGACTACAGAGGATTAGATTGTTGGATGGCATCATTGACACAATAGACATGGATTTGGGTGGACTTCGGAGTTGGTGTTGGACAGGGAGGCCTCGCATGCTGCGGTTCATCAGGTCGCAAAGGGTCGGACATGACTGAGCGACTGAACTGAACTGAACTGATAAAGCTTCTAGAAGAAAATACAGGAGACAGCTTTGTGATATGATTTTAGGCAAAGATGCATAGTTAAGACAAAGAAAGCAACAATAATTTAAAAGTTGATGTTATAGTTCATTATTAAAAAGACTTCTCATCAAGTCATCATTAAGAAAACATGCAGGCAAACCACTGACAAAGAAACATATTTCTGATAAGAGATTTGATTTCAGGATATATAAAATACTTATACAACTCATAAAAACTCAATACAAATAACCCAATTTTTATAAATGGACGTTTTAAAGACAAAAGTTCAGGAGGCAGTATTTTTAGCAGAACCTAAAACATACTCACTGCCACTTGGAAGCACATTACTGTTGGAGAATTAAGATGACATCATCTCTACTACTGAGAGTTCTTGGAAACTTCCTCAGGGCTAGGCTACAGAATGTATTCTTGAAGAGTAAAAGTATGTTATTTATTTTATTTTGTTTAAAATAATTGTATAATACTTTATGCACCTAAGAACTAAAGAGCTCCCAGAATAGTAAGAACCAACCATCAATTTGTGGGGGGAGAGTTGTAGGGAGAGGAGTTGTTGGTTTTTTAAAAATAAAAACTCATTCTATTTCAGAACTCACAACTGATGAACAGCACTAAGAAAGGGAATCATTTGCCCATTATGTGCAAAAATATTCAAAGAAATACCCATCTGAATTATCCACAGATTTTCCCCATAACTGAAACTACTCCCTTTATCATACAAAATATGTTCCTGGAAATTTAGTAGTATTTTAAGAATGGTGTTTTTTTCCATGTGTTTAAATAATTTTATCAATGGGTTAAAATACAAAGTGCATTACAAATTATATGACTCAGGGGTGAGGGTCTTATTTAACAGTCTAAGGTGGAAACTTTCCTCATCCCTTTTGTATAAAAAGACATTTTATAGTATAGTTTCACTAATGTAGAATGTCTGGTTCATGATAGACATTTCAATTCAAATCAAATCCATGTTGTATTGTGAATTGGATAACAGTAGAAGCTTCACTTTTTCAAAAGAGAATGAAGAATTTATATCCAGTTTCTAAGGCTTTCCATGGTTCAGTGTGTTCAGTAGAGGCTAAAGCAGTTATGGATCTTTCTCCTTTGTGAGTGGAGTGACATCTGGACATGCCTTGTATTAGTTTCCTATGGCTACTGTAACAAATTGACAAAAGATGGGTGGTTTAAAAGAAAAGAAAGTTATCTTCTGACAGTTCTGGAGGCCAGAAGACTAGAATCAGTATCACTAAGCCAAAATCAAGGTGTGGTCAGGACCACTTTCCCTCTGAAGACTCTAGGGAAGAATCTGCTTGGACCTCAGCTCCAGAACGACTTAAATGGAAATGTATGTGTGGTCACAAAAGTGCCACACTCCAATTTCCACTGGTTTGTGTGCAGTAATTAGACTGAATGTTAATTTACACTTTACTAGTCCTCTGACTAGTGCAACAACTAGATGGAATGTTAATTTACACTTTACTAGTCCCCTGAATAGTCAAGTCAAATAAAATTTTTTTGCCTACCTACAGTTATATCTCCCCTCCTTATTAAAATATGGCATCATGTAAATCTTTAGATGAACATAGCAAGATAGACATGTAACAAGGCTCAAATTTCAAAAGAAAATTATAAGAATCTAAACTCAAGGATTATCTAAACAATGATTAATTCTATAAGCATTTGTGATATGCTGGCCTATTCTATGCCAGGCATTAATGTAAGCTCTGAAGAATAAATGATACAAAAGACATGATGCTGACTTTAAGGAGCTCACCTTGAAACAATGAGACATGTAGAAGCAAATATCATTATCCAAATTCAAGGTGAAAGCTGTTGAAGTAATGAAGTTGTTAATTTTTCTCAGGAGACATGATATTTGAAGTGAGCCTTGAACGACAGGGAGGAGTTCTGAGAACACACAAGGATTAGAGAAGGCAGAAGCAACAGTGTGTTCAAAGGCACCGAGGTGTATGTGTGGGTGTTGTTCATTAGAGAGGTCAGATGGCTGGGTTGGTAGGACAGGGTCATATTCAGGGTCTTTACATCAGGGTTGAGAGCTTAGACTTTATCTTATGGGCATCCTGAAGCCACTAGAGCTGGATGTGATGCTAGTAAGCTTTTTCTGAGCCGTGTGACCTCGTTTGTCTGTTGTGTCTCCTTCGGGGTCAGTTGCAAAGCCAAGCTTGTTACCAGCTACCTCAGGCTCTCTGCTGCAAAAGCAGACTGACTGTGGAAAGCTTTTTGTAAAGTCATAAGAAAAAATTTAACTTTTATATGTTAGGAAAAATCCTTCACTCACTTGTTACAGCTTTGGAGGTACCAATGTGACCTGAGGGGCCGGGTATAGAGACCTGCTTCTCCAACCCAGCTGAAAGAGTTTGATGTATATCTCAGTCACCTTGTGAATCTAGATGTCCATTTTATTGCTCCATGTCTCTGAGCTGGTTTCAGATCATGCATGATTGTCATAATTTTTACCTTTTGTTGCCTCTACTCCTTCATCTTTGTTGCAGGAGAAATAGCTTGATCTTGGTGGCTCAGAGGTTAAAAGCATCTGCCTACAATGTGGGAGACCTGGGTTCAATGCCTGGGTTGAGAAGATCCCCTGGAGAAGGAAATGGCAACCCACTCCAGTATTCTTGCCTGGAGAATCATATGGACAGAGGAGCCTGGTGGGCTACAGTCCACGTGGTGGCAAAAAGTCAGACACGACTGAGCAACTTCACTTTCACTTTCATGGCAGCATCAAAAGATATGTGCTGGCTGTCCCTCTTTGCCCAGTCTGTGGCATTTGGCATTTGTTTCAGGAAGGCTGGTGGCAGGGAGGAAGACCGATTGGGGAGGGACACTGAGGGGAAGGGGATTGCTGCTGAAGCCCCAGCAGATTATAACAGAGATCTGATTAAAGCAGAGGTCATGAGACCAAGCTGGGCTTGAAAAATGCTCTCAGGGAAGGATGGCCACCTCACTTGGCCTTGGCTTCTAGGATTGGCATACACCCTAAACAGCTGTAACATGGTTTTGGAGGAAGATCTCTTTTTCTCTTCAAAATGCTCCTTTCACATTTTTTAAACAAAACAGAGTATAACAAAGAATAAAAAAGATTTTTTCCAAGGTGAATGGCTAGAGAATTCTGAGACTCAATTATCTACAGTCAGAGATGCTTACACTGTACTGATACTGCCACACACACACACACACAAAAAAAACAATCAGCCATATCGTGGAGGTGTTCAAGAAGGTCACAGGTTTTATAAAACCAACTTTTCTGAGTCTAAGCCCCTTTCTGACTGAAATTTGGGAGTAGACATACAATTTCAGTGGTTTCTGGACCTTCCCTCCCTTCCCCAGGGTCTCCAGGATCTGGAAACTTTATGTAGCCCCAGGATATGAGGAGTGAACCTCTCCCATCCATCGAGGTCATGGTGGGTTCTCTTTTCCTCTGTTCTGTGCTTGACAAGAGGCTTATGCCTCTTCTCCCCTCTTCTCTTTAGTCTATTTTCAAACTGAAATCTGCTCACTACCACAAAAAGCATTTACAATTGCTATGAGCAGAAAGCTGCCAGGTGTACTCTTTTAGTCATTTGAGCAAGCTTTCCATTACCTCTGAAGTTCTCATCATCACTGAAGAAGCAGTCTATAAACAGTCATTTTTCCTTTCCCTTACTCAGACCAAGGGGAAGAAAAGATATAATTCTTGTCCCTGTTCATGATACAGCTAAATAACTATACTACCTCTGGGTTTTTTTCCCCCTAATAAAGACAGTAAGGGTTTGAATAGGTGATATAGTACAGCAATCCAATAGCTTTAAATTTTCTCCGTGTCTCCCACAATGTCCTCTTTGTTCCTCTCCTCATTTTTGTTGTTGTTCAGTCTCTAAATTGTGTCTGACTCTTTGTGACCCCATGGACTGCAGCATGCCAGGCTTCTCTGTCCATTATCAACTCCCAGAGTTTGCTCAAACTCCTGTCCATTGAGTCAGTGATGCCATCCAACCATCTGGTCCTCTGTCGCCCCCTTCTCCTGCCTTCAGTCTTTCCCAGCATCAGAGTCTTTTCCAGTGAGTCGGCTCTTCGTATCAGGTGGCCAAAGTATTGGGGCTTCAACTTCAGCATCAGTCCTTCCAATGAATATTCAGGGTTGATTTCCTTTAGGATTGACTGGTTTGATCTCCTTGCTGTCCAAGGGACTCTCAAGACCTCATTTTACCGTTATGTTTGAATTTCTAATCTAATTAAGTTTGTCAGAGTTTGCTCAAACTCCTGTCCATTGAGTCAGTGATGCCATCCAACCATCTGGTCCTCTGTCGCCCCCTTCTCCTGCCTTCAGTCTTTCCCAGCATCAGAGTCTTTTCCAGTGAGTCGGCTCTTCGTATCAGGTGGCCAAAGTATTGGGGCTTCAACTTCAGCATCAGTCCTTCCAATGAATATTCAGGGTTGATTTCCTTTAGGATTGACTGGTTTGATCTCCTTGCTGTCCAAGGGACTCTCAAGACCTCATTTTACCGTTATGTTTGAATTTCTAATCTAATTAAGTTTGTGATTCAGTCAACATATATTTATTAGATTTCTTTTATGCAGTAGCCCTATGCTGAGTACTCTATGTTCCTCCTAATTTCTAGTTGAGAAATGCCAGCAAAGACCTTCATTTAAATGGATCTATGTATGGAAGGCTGAATATCCCAACCGCTACTTTTACAAATGCTCTATTTAATGAAGAGGCCAAATGGGGCAATTTAGATGAGAAATTAATGGTTTGAGAACCTGAACTATCTTGGGTTTTTTCTTTTCTCTCTCTTTTGATTGAATTTCTCAACTGAATAATTGAAAAATATCTATGTAGTGCTGTGTTAATACACTGAAAAAAAACCATCAGCTTCATCAATGATATCTTCTTTAAGACAGAGATTTGAAATTAAGAATATATATATATATATTTAAACATATAACTTCTTTTAACAATCAGGAAAACTCCAGTCTTAGTGAACAAGATGATAATATTTACATGTTATTTTTAGTTCATTGCTCTTTTGAGAAACTATATTTCTTAAATGCAGAGCTCTTAAAAGAACAAATGAGCTGTGTTTTGATATAAATGGAACTAAAATTAGAAATTATTCAGAGATAAATGGATTTGCAAATCTACTCTAATTTATTCAGTCTTTTCCATTTAAAAAATTCATTGTCTATGGATTGGGCTCAGTGCTGGTACTGGGAGAAAGAAAGGGTAAGCACTGTTTAAGGAGTTTGCAGTATTAATACTCTCATTAATATTCCAATTTTATTAGGTGCTTTAACTTTAAAAAGTCCTAGAGTTTTAAGGAGAGTTAGTGTAATAAAATTCCAGGGTGTTCATTTACTCACTTGACCACTGACATTTAAACAGACTAAAGTCTTACAATAAAGTCAATAACACCTTCTCTTGATTCTATTTCCTCTTGTAGCTACTGCCTCTCTCTTTCCACTCTTCTGTCCCCTCACCCCGACCCCCACTGCCACAGCACATACGAGTAAACTTTCAAGACTTTGAGGTATTAATTTTATCTTTCCTTTCATCTCCATCCATCACTCACTTTTTTTTTTTTTTTTTGACTGCACCATGCGGGATGTAGGATCTTAATTCCCTGAGCAGGGATTGAACCTGTGGCCCCAAAAGAGGAAGCTCAGAGTCTTAACCAATGGACTGCCAGGGAAGTCCCTCCATCCCCTTGCTTCTAATCTAACTTTCATCTCCATCAACCTAAACATCTCTAATGTTCCATGTTCAGTCTTCATTTTACTCCATTTGTCCCTTCTTGTAACATTTTCTTCTCTTGCTCACATCCTCTCCTGATTGTTCTTGTCTCCAGGGTCTCATTTGTATGTGTATTTGTGCTTAGTTACTCAGTCGTGTCCAACTCTTTGCAACCCACCAGACTCCTTGGTATAGATTCCAATATAAGGCTGGTTCATGTTAAGATTTCTCAAAGCTCAAGTTGTAGGTCACCTTTTCTTCTCATTTATAATCTTCACTTAGGTAATCTCATCTTTTATATACCAACAACTCTCATATTTGCATCTCCTTCCTAGATCTCTCCTCTGAACTTTAGACTTGTGTATCCAACTGTATACTCTCCATCCCCC
>SJXQ01006280.1:2795-23490 GCA_006408695.1 Aepyceros melampus | reverse complement strand
CTGACCTCTCTTCAGCTACGTCCAGTTTGATGTTAAGCCCAGAGACCGAGTTCTTAAATTCAGTCACTGTTATTGTAAAGTTCTAGAGTCGGTTTTGATTCTTAGAAATTTTTGCTTTTGTCAAATATACTTTTGAACAGGTGACGTTTGTATCTGATACCTCTAGCATACCTGTGATATGCTGATATACATCTGATACCTCTAGATCTGGTTCAAGTCTTTTTCTCCTGGTCCTGTTTGTTGTTACACTCTTTTTTGCTTTTTTGGTTGCATGTTGGACATGATGTTTGGAAAACTCGAGAGGTTCTGAGTGATGCTGTCTTCTCCAGAGTTTCCTCTGACACAGACCTCCAGTGGGGACAGAGCTGTCTGTTCACTCAGGGCCTGAGGGACTTGAGACTGGGGGTTCCTTGTAAGCTCAGTCTCAGCAGCCTTCACCCACCTTCCCCCCCGACCCCAGGGAGGAGCCCTCTAGCATCTCCATCTGGAAGCCTGGGATGCCTCCCATGGCCCCCTTCCCTTCTCGGCCAGTCTTGAAGCCCACCGTCTGTCTCCTGAACACCACAAAGTGATTGATACTCAGCGCTCACCTGGTTTGAGCAGAGTTTTGGGTATGTTTTCTGTGCCTCCCTTTTCTTGGGGAGTTTAGTCTCTAACATCCAGACTGACTTGTCAGGCCTGCGGTTGAATTTTTGTCTTCCTAGCCCAAGGTACTATCCAGAGCTGTGAGCCAGTCCCCTCTGCTTGACTTTTTCCCTGCTTTTTCTTCCCATAGTCAACTTTGTTCTGAGGCCCCAAGGGAAGGAGTGGCTCTCTCAGTCTGCAGCTCCCTCACTGGGCTTTTGTTTGAAATCTTGGATTGTGGCTGCCTAACGACCTCTTTTTTAAAAATATTTAATTATTTTTATTTTTTAGTTTGTTTTGCTTTACAATACTGTATTCGTGTATTTGTTTTGCTATACATTGACATGAATCAGCCATGAGTGTACATGAACTTCTGATCCCGACCCCCACCTCCCCCCTCCCTTTTGATACTGGGGTAAACAAGAACCAGGAGTCCTTGCTTATTACCCATGGTTGTGTTTCTGATCAGAATCCCCAGCTTGCCCGGGCTGTTTCAATGCCACTTGAACTTGGGAAGAAGGTGGGACAAGTGGCCCATGTGGCCTGGGGACAGAGGAGCCAGTCTGCCCTCTTGCCCTGCCCCTGCCAGCCCAGGGCAGGCCTTGTGATGGAGGAGAAGGCTGAGGAGGGAGGGGTTGCGTGAACTGTATTCTGTGACGTGGTCACGTGTGGGTTTTCTTTTTCAGTTTGAAGAAATGACTGCTTTTAGTCTTCCCTCCAGTTTCACTTTCAGGTTGAAAATGAAGATTTTATTCTTAAAGTTGAGCACAGTGATTTTACAGTCTTTTTGAACGCAACAGTTGAGGTTTTCAAAAGACATCTCTGAGAACTCCAGCAGATAAAGTGAAAAAAAGAGAACGTGTTCAGGGTGAACAGCGGGTGGGACCACAAACTGTACTGTCTCTCCCAGAGTCTATAAATGCTGAGATGGGTGGCTATAGGGCCCCAAGCACCCTGGGGACCGAGGTCCTCAAGTGACAGCAGAGGTCCTGGGTGAGCCAGGAGCAGTGTGGCCTGTGCCCTGGCGAGTGGAGAGCCGTGAGGCTGGGAGTGGGGCCAGGAGAGGGGGTGGGAGACTCGGGTGTGGAGGGAGAGGCAGCACCTGGTGGGGTCTGGGAGGCAATGGCTGTTGTGTCTCAAGGCAGGGACATCCCTGAACCTCCACCATGCAGCCCTCATGGGACAGAGTTGTCTGGCAGCCCAGGGTCAAAATTAAGAGGGTTAGTTCACAGCAGATTGATGGAACCCCTGTACCCACTGTGAATTCATTTTAAGTGCCTGGAGTGAGGTTGGTGAAGCCCTTGCTGAGCTCGAGTGAGGGAGTCAGTCAGGGAGGACCGAGCTCAGGGTGAGAGTGAGGGGCAGCTAGTGCGGTGAGTCCTTGTCACCCGGGTGGGTTCTGGGGACACCCTTGAGTTCAGTGGTGCCCTTTCAGTCGCCTCACTGGAGGCTTGTTTGGGGGGTAGAGGGGGCAGAAGCCCACTTAGAAGACGTGCTGATTCCTAGTGGTGGTGGTTTCTGAAGCAGTTTCTACTATTTGGTTCAACTGTGACCCAGTATCCTTGCAGGGTCATGTTTGATGGTGGGCCTGAGCTGTGGACACGGCCTTCCTTCTCCTGCACCCCACACTCATCTGTCATCTTTTTGGCAGCCCCTCCCCTCTCTCTGCACCCTGGATGGTGGGCCTGAGCCCAGCCACTCTGTTACCACGGAGCCCCTTGTGACTGAGTGGGTTCAGGTTCCAGGCTCCTGGTAGACGTGCTGGAGGCAGAGCCTTCATGCCATTTCTTCTAGAGACAGCAGTGCTGATGGTCATAGTGTGAGAGCAGTGTGTCTGAGAGTGGTGTGTGAGAGCATCGTGTGTGAAAGTGGGGTGTGTGAGAGTGGTGATCGTAGTGTGAATAGTGGTGGTCATAGTGTGAGATCAGTGGTGATAGATTGGGTGCTGAGGTATCCTACCGTGAAACAGCAGTTGCCCCTGAGTGGGGGGCTGCCCCCATCCGAGAGGATGGGTCGCAGAAGGGCCCACCTATGGGCACTTTTCCAGTGCTGCAAGCCCAAGGCAAAGGCCAAGACAAGGAAGAACTTGGCCTCGGCCCAAGTCCTGGAAGCAGAAGGGCCTGAGGTGAGAGCAGCTGGGGGCTGGGCCCGTTGGATTGGCCTTCACCTGATGAAGCATTGGTGTTGTGTTTCCTTTTGTTAGCCTGGTTGCGGGCCCTGCCGGCCAGGGCGTTTTGGCCTTCTGGGCAGGATCAACCCCATCAGGTTGACCTTCTAAGTGGTTGTGCAGCTGCTGTGTAGAGGATGGGCGGGGGCCCCACAAGAAGGGAAACATTGGCTGGAGGAGTCGCTGGGGCACATGGACTGAGCTATCGAGTCAGTCCTTGAAGTAGAAAGGCTAAGCGCCTTAACATCTCCCATCTTACAAAGCACAGAACAGTGTGTCCAGTACCTTAATTACAGGTACCTACTGCTTATGTGTATAACATACACCCTCATAGCTTCCCGTGTCTACTACATGCCTCTTACAAGTGTTGGGCAGTGTTCTAGGTGATGAATACTCAGTATGTAGTAGGGGATACGTAGCCCATGATTTTTTTTATTTGTGCCAAGAAAACTCGAAGAATGAAAGACTCCATGTGGTTCAGTTTGAGCAAGTTCACCATGTGGATGGTACCGCGTGCATGAAAATTGTGATAAAATACATATAACATGAATTTAACATTTGATCCAGTTTCTTGAATGACTGGGTGACTTAGTGGAGTCAGGCTAACAGATGGCCTTGGGGTGCCATCAGACTTTTTCCCAGAGGAACACTCCAAAGCCTGGTGGCCTTATAGATCTTACCTTAAACTCACTCTCCCCAGCGGTTCTAGGTCAGTGGTCTGTGTGTCATTGACGAATGTCTTTATCCACGTTGTTGTTAGGTTTATGTTTAGGGAAGTTTCTCAGACTTGCCTGGGTCTTGAGAAGGCAGGCTTGGATTCTGGGTTCTCCCCTGCCATGTGCCTGCCAGGTCGAGGTGGAGGCTGAAGGCTGGTCTGAGTTGTGGTGGTCTCTGTGGTCTTGGTGTCAGTGGATCCCCTCTTCTCTGGAGGGGCAGGTAGACCCTTTGTGTGGAGCCTAGAGAGACTTGACAGAGTCAGTCTTCAGAGTCTCACTCTCTTTTTAATTTGTGTTTGCATTTAGTTACTTACTCATTTCACTGTTTTCTAGGAGTTGGCAACATCTACGGAAGAACTCAATGTATGGCGGGAGCAGCTTCTTGCAAGAGAAGAAGAAATTGCTATGCTCCAAGCAGAAAGGAGTAACACCAGGGTCAGTAGGGCGGTTCTCATGTGTTGACATTTTCCCCGTGGGGGTCACTGCTGGGCTCCGTGTTGCTGTCTTTAAACTCTGTCTGGTTTTCAAGTCATTTTTCACATCTTCCCACTGAGCAGACCAGGGTGGATCAGTTTGGGGTTCTCATATTTTGCTTCAAATGGATGATGAGAGCGAGTATAATTTTAGTACATTTGAGGGGGGAGTTCTCTTAACTTCCATTTTTGTCCATGCTACAGTTTGTGTGGAGTCTTAGTTCCCCGACCAGGGATTAAAACCCATGACCCCTGCAGAAGTGTGCAGTCTGAACTACTGGGCCACGAGGGAAGTCCACTGTAACTTTAGACTGAACTGTCGGGATTGTGACTTGCCTTAGCATGTTTCTGGCTCTAGCATGAGGCTGAGAGGAGTTATCAGGCCTAAATTCAAGCATGAGGTTGAAGGTGCTCCTTTGGCCCGCCCTGCAGCTGCTGCTGGAGCACCTGGAGTACCTGGTTTCCTGGTACGAACTGTCCCTGAGGATGACGGCAGGCGAGCAGCAGGTGCAGTCCCCAGCCAGCATGACCAGCGAGGTGGAGGTGCTCAAGGCACTGAAGTCACTGTTTGAACACCAGAAGGCCCTGGACAAGCAGGTACCAGCCCCCCGGCCATCCTGGATTTGTACACTTGCTGCCTTGTTTGGTGGATGATGCATGTATTTATGTAACTAGTTGACTTTTGAGCCTCTTGAATTCTTGTCAATACATTTTTTCTGTAAGAAGTCAGAGTTTTATATGGTTGCAAAGTGTTGCCTGCGTCCATGCTCAGTCATGTCCAAGTCTTTGTGACCCTGTGGACTGTAGCCCACCATGCTCCTCTTTTCCTGGGACTTCCCAGGCAAGAATACTGGAGTGGGTGGCCATCTTCTACTCCAGGGGAACTTCCCAACCCAAGGATGGAACCTGCCCTCTTGCATTGTCAGGTGAATTCTTTACCATTGATCCACCTGGGAAACCCCCAGTTCAAAAGTATGAGTTGGTATAGAAGTCTCAAGATTTATTATATTCTGTATATCAATTTGCAGTGAAAAACTAGGTAATAGAATTATTTTAGGATAACATTTTTTTCCTCTCAAAGGTAGAATTTAAAGCTGTTAATAAGCAGATTGTCTTGCCATTAAGATCAATGAGATACATTCAATGTATTCTGTTAAAGTAGCCATGTACTGGGGTGAGTATATAATGGCAACCCACTCCAGCACTCCTGCCTGGAAAATCCCACGGGTGGAGGAGCCTGTTAGGCTGCAGTTTGTGGGGTCGTGAAGAGTTGGACACTGCTGAGCGACTTCCCTTTCACTTTTCACTTTCATGCGTTGGAGAAGAAAATGGCAACCCACTCCAGTGTTCTTGCCTGGAGAGTCCCAGGGACAGGGGAGCCTGGTGGGCTGCTGTCTCTGGGGTCGCACAGAGTCGGACATGACTGAAGTGACTTAGCAGCAGCACAGCACACACTAAGAAGTGCACTAACATGTATACACATATCAGCACAGGTGGAGCACGTGAAAGGTGCAGTTTGTTAGGAGAATCAGGTGCCACACAGAAAGAGGTGAGTTTGATCAGTCATCATGTAATTTCAGTTAGTTCAGTTAGGTTCAGTCACTCAGTCGTGTCTGACTCTTTGCGACCCCATGAATCGCAGCACGCCAGGCCTCCCTGTGCATCACCATCTCCCGAAGTTCACACCCACTCACGTCCATCAAGTCGGTGATGCCATCCAGCCATCTAATCCTCTGTCGTCCCCTTCTCCTCCTGCCCTCAATCCCTCCCAGCATCAGAGTCTTTTCCATTGAGTCAACTCTTCACATGAGGTGGCCAAAGTACTGGAGCTTCAGCTTTAGCATCTTTCCCTCCAAAGAACACCCAGGGCTGATGTCCTTCAGAATGGACTGGTTGGATCTCGTTGCAGTCCAAGGGTTTGTCATTTGTATCCTTTCATTTTAAAAAAGTATGAAGGCTGTGGTGGTGGACATCGGATGTTATTTATCTTTCTGACTGAGGACCAGCCCACCTGGGTTATTTTAATGACTGGTAAGCTAGACTTGCAGCTCAGAGCTGCAGGATCTCTTAAGTACCCTTTGTCTAGTAGGAGACCAATTCTGACTCGAATCACCTGGTTCTATTCGGGATGGATCGCATCACCATGTATTTTCTTTTGATGTTGTCTTTTCAGTTTTGAGTTGAGTTTTTCCAAATGGAGTTTTGCCATCTTTACTTATTTCTTTATTCTGATTGAATTTGTTGGTTTTCATAGATGATTCTTAAAGAGAAGAATAACGTGAAAAAGATCCTAATGGACGGGGTGCTTGATGTAAATCACAAGCAAGAGAACAGGCCCGGCGCCGGCGGAAAGGCCTGGCCTCGGCCTCGCTCTCGGTCTGGCTCTCGTCTCACTGTCCAGTCTGTGTGGGGCTGAGGAGACCTTTCCCCAGCGCACCATGTAGGTCTGGGTGCCCGTGAGGGCCGTGGAGCTCCAGAGCGCAGAAGGCAGTTTTGACCGATTTCCCAGAAGTGCTGCGTTCCCTCCGTCCCCAAACAAGACTGTCTAAGGTTTCCTGTCCCCCTTAGAGAACCCGCGACAGCTCTCTAAGCCGTGAGGAAGACCTGGCTCAGGTGAGCGAGCTCCAGGGAATCATCAAGAAGAAGTCATAGGAGCAGGGGCAGATGAAGGACCGCCTGGAAGCCCTCTCTGCGCACATAGCAGGGCTGGAGAAGGACCTGGACGCAGCCAGGAAGGACCTCCTCAAGTCCAAGAAAACGAACATGCAGCTACAGCAGGACATCCGCGAAGTGAGTGACAGTGGACGTGTCTGTTGTCCTGAGGCGGAATGTGGGTCCCTTGTTCTCCCAGTGATCTCAGCCTTGGCGTGGCTGTGTGAGCAAGAGCAGAGCCCTGGCGAGAACGTGACTGGCTGCTTTCCCCACCTCTGCGTCGAGGTCTCTGGTGTAGAAGAGGCCTGGTCCAAGTGGTCTGTTGGCAGTGGACCAACATGAGGGCAGCCCTGGCGCCGTGCTGCACCCTGGGTGTGGACTCCTCATTTCCACAAGTTCTAGGGGGCCCAGTGTGTTCCTTTTTTAAAACTTCACTCATCCATTCATTCATTTATTGGAGTATAATTGCTTTACACTGCTGTGTCAACTTCTGCTATACAGCAGAGTGAACCAATCACACACACACACACACACACACACACACACACATATCCCTGATTTTATATTTCCTGGTTGCTCAGAGGTTAAAGCGTCTGCCTCCAATGCGGGAGACCTGGGTTCGATCCCTGGTTTGGGAAGATCCTCTGGAGAAGGAAATGGCAATCCACTCCAGTGTTCTTGCCTGGAGAATCCCATGGACTGAGAAGCCTAGTAGGTTACAGTCCACGGGGTCGCAAAGAGTCGGACACGACTGAGCGACTTCACCACCAACTTCACCACCACCACCACCACCCATTAACTTCACCACAGAGCACTGAGTAGACTTCCCTGTGCTGTCACTATGTCCTTACTCGTTGTTGACTTCATGCATAGTATCAGTAGTGTATATATGTCAACCCCAGTCTCCCAGTTTATCCCCCTGCCTGCCTGTTGAATGTATTCCCGTTGATGCTGAAATTTCCTTCTGATTCACTCAGGTGAGCCTGAATGTCTGTGGAGCCCATTCTCTCAGAGAGATGGGAGCATACTGTGTGGGCTCTGCTGAGGCAGCTTGCCTGGCCATCTTCTCTCATTTTCTGAGGTTCCACTCCTTGAAGGCATGTGTGATAGTGGTACCAGTGGTCAGACAAGTCTAGTGGCGTTTGCTCACCCTCAGGTCCTCAGGCCCGAGCTGTGTGACCATGTGGAATCGTGATGTTTCTGGCAGTCGTGTCTGCGGGGGTCATGATTTATGAGAAACTCCCTAACGGCCATTGTGAAAACAGAAGAGTGCTGGGGGCTCAGGCCTCCTCCTGTTAGCCTCACCTCTCCTTTGTGCACAGACAGCACCCACCCTGCCCCACCCCACCCCCATGAGACTGGCTCAGAGAGAACCCATCCAGATGTGTTACAGCAGGTGTACTTGTTTAGTAGCTTGGTGTGAGTAATTCTGCGTGAGAACTCAAAACAGAAATGTTTTCACCTGTTTGTATAACCTGTTCACACTACTCTTTGGCGACAGGAGGAGATTAGGTGGCAGAGTTTAATACATAGAGAAATCTGGGAAAAGCGTTTTTAAGACCTTTCACTTTTAATGTTAGGACAACAGCGGTTACTTAGTGAGCACAGAGGGAGCTGAAATGGATTTTGAGCTGGCAGACAGGAGTCGCACCAGCAGTAAGTTCTGCTCCTGGTCTGAGCATTTCATACATGCAGTTTAACTGCTTTAGGAGAGCTAGGCTTGAGAAGGCTGCTCCCTGTTGTGTTACACTTTGATTTCTGTTTCCACTCATTAATCTTCTTACTTTAATTTTGAGGAAATGGCAAGAGATTTTTCCAACTTTTACCCGAGGAGATGAGCCTCAGAGCTCCGTGTTGGACTGTTGCAGATCCCTCCCTGTTCTGGGTCAAGCCCGCCTGTATGGTGTAGGAGACAGAGGTCCTCATTTCATGCCATATACCTTACCTCCTGGAATTCTTGCCATGACAGAGAGTTTAGTGCACTTTTTGTTTGCTGTTTGGGTTTATTATGTAGAAAAGAAGCTTGGTAAATCGAGTGGCCAGACAGATGTTAAGACAGGTGGGTGCCATCGTGGAAAATGTGACATTTGAGGTAGGCGCGTTTTTGCTCATATCTCAGAAAACTGCCATGTTTTGGACTTTAATTTTGAGAATGCTCATTTTATGTTTGATTTGAAACTTAGGATTTAGTCCAGCTTTTTTACTCTTAAGGCTATCAGAGTATTTTGTGATAATGACTTACCTTTGCTCCTCTGCAATGCCTGTTGTAGGCTATGGCCCAGAAGGAGGACATGGAGAAGAGAATCACTACACTCGAGAAATGCTACCTCGCTACACAGCACAAAGCCATCTCTGTGCACAGCCTTGATGATAAACTTGAAAATGAAATCGCAAATAAGGATTCTATGCGTTGACAGGTAATGGCTTTTACTGAACTGTCTGACTTTTATAGTAGTGAATAGTGAGGAAGGAAGGTAAAGACTTTTTCATGTGACTCCCATGTTGGAAATCAAGTCCCAATGTAAAGTTCTTAGGACCCTAAAATACTGCGTTCCAAAGTATGGATGTACATCATGGTATATCAGCTGTACTGAAAAGAAATACATTTTTAAAAAATTGAGGGTGACTGCAACTTACAGGTTTGAATTGCTTGGGATTTGTTTTCACCATTTTGTGGAATTCCACTCCTGACTCTTGTTTTACTTGACTTGAATCTGTGAGCTTGTTAGCATTTTTCCTGAAAGAGTAGAGAGCAGCAGGGAACTTGACAGTAGCTGGCTGCTTGTTGGGAACTGGGGTCACTGTGACAAAAGGCAGGGTTAGAGCTCCAGTCTGATTAGGGTTTGTATCTCCTGTGGTTTGGTGAGCTTTACTCACTCCTTTCCTGTGTGGTCTCAGATAATCAGGACTTAACCAGGAAAACCAAATCTGGCTTCTCCAAAACAAAGGGAGTCAGTCTGGTGTGTGACAAAGTGTATCACTGGCCCCATTACAAAAATAAAATACTAGAAAGCCATTGAAATGTGTGATGTGGAATGCTAATTAAGAGCATTATGATATACAAAATAATGGCTGTAAAAGGCAGATCAGAAAATACTACATAACATATGCTGCTGTTTTCTCAGGGTTTTAAAGCACATCTTATAGTTTATGTATGTACATAGAGTAATACGCACACAGAAAAAATAAGAAAGCTGCTTAGAAATAAATGCTAACCTCTCAGGAACCAGAGTATATAGATAATTTAATTTTTTTACTTTTTCAAAAAAGAATGTCTAAATGTTCTACACCAAAAGTTTTCAGAGTAAGAAGATCTGTTAAAAGAATAATCATGCATTTACAAATATTACTTGAATGGCATTTCCCCAGGCACACTCTGATCAAGTCTGTATTTTAGAGGAGATGAAAGCCATATTTTGGCTTACAAGCCCATGGCCATCTGTGGTCAGTAGGGTTCCCTTCAAATGATGATTCTGGTAATGTTTTAAGAAGGGTCAGCACTGACCCTTAACTTGTCAATAAGAATGAATACTTCTACAGAAACCTGATCTTCTTTAATATATAAGAACTTAAAAAAAAAGGCTTCTTTGGAGACATTTAGGTAAAGCAAATACTCTGGCAGGAGGTGTTCTGCCCACAGAGACCAAGCCCAGGAACACTGAGAGAAAAATTACCATGACGGAGCTTCCGAAACAGAATGAATCCTGTAGACACATGCATTTTGGTATTATCTCAGCTTACTAAAAATGGCAGAGGCTACACCACTTGGCCCGTTTTGATGTTCTGCTCTCCTTTGTAGAAGGAGGATAAAGACCGACAGTTGGCGGTGTGCTTGGAGCTGGCAGAGCAGAAGCTGCAGCAGATGCTGCTGAAAGTGGAGGCTGAGCTGGTTCAGTGGGCGGCGTGCTCTCCAAGGTGCTGCTCTTGGTCCCTGGGGGGCGGGCGCGGGGAGGGCCCATTCCCCTGCTGTCCCACCATGCCCCTCCCCGTGCTGGTCAGTCCACAAAGGAGCGCAGACACGGGGGTCACCTGCCCATCTGAGATGGGAGTGCTCCCTGAGTGTCACACAGGCCCCGCCCCCGTGTCATCCCTGTGTTAATTTCCCTCCAGTTTTGTCCTGTGTTCTGTGTGTCCCCAGGATGCTTCAGCTCTGAGTCACTGCTGCTCAGAGTTCAGTCAGCAACTCAAAGCCTAGCAGGATAAAGAACTAGAAAAATCCCATTCTCGTTGAAGAGATGGCCAAAATAGCTCTGTCATGAATGCAGTTTTAAGTCTTTATTCATACATTGTTGAATAAGTCACATGATCACCCGTTGGTGGTGGGCAGGGGCCAGGGGGTCCCCACGTTCCAGGAGGACGCTTGTTGCGCTGACCAGCCAGGCTGGGGAGATGCTCAGGATACAGTTGGCCCTTACGAGTGCCCCTCAAACAAACCTGAGTGTGCCAGCCCGAGGCCCATGAAGCTGAAAGCATGGTGCCCGAGTGTGGAGGCACTTGCCTCAGACATGGCGCTGGAGTCCCACATGCCAAACTGCTGGTCTAGACATGGCGTGTGTGTGTAGGATGGCTGCTCCTAGGCAGGAGGAGAACCGTAGTTGCGCTTGGAGAGAAGGCATGCCAGGAAAGGGCGATGGTGGAGGCTCGCATCAGAGAGCCCTGAGAGAGGTTTCCTGGAAGGGCTGGCCACCCAGCGATACAGACCATCCAGGAAATGGAGTGTGGATCCCAGGTCCAGCCTCAGGTGTCAGGACTGTCCCCACCATACCTGTGTTCTTGGGCCTGGACTGCAGAGCCTCACATGCGGGCTCCCAGGGGGCTGTGGTTCTGACTCCCATCATGAGACCTCAGTGAGGCTCCCTCCCTGCTTAGGCAGAGAGCTCAATGTCTCCCGATCAGGGGTGCACTTCCTTACTTTCAGAACTGCTCTCAGAGGCTGTTGAGATTGGGACGCTGTTTATGACTAAGCCAATTCAAAGTCAACTTTTGTTTTGCTTTAAAAATATTTGAATGCCGAGGCCTTATTGGGAAAGCTGTGACAGGTTTTATTTCCTTGGGCTCAAAAATCACTGCAGATGGTGACTGCAGCCATGAGATTCAAAAATGCTTGCTCCTTGGAAAGCTACGACAAGCCTAGACAGCATATTGAAAAGTAGAGACATTGCTTTGCTGACAAAGGTCCATATAGTCAAAGCTATCGTTTTTCTAGTAGTCATGTATGGATGTGAGAGTTGAACCATAAAGAAGGCTGAACACTGAAGAATTGATGCTTTTGAATTGTGTTGCTGGAGAAGACTCTGTTTTAACAGAAAATATTTAAGAGAAATAACCTGTCAACTCACTCCAGTACTCTTGCCTGGAAAATCCCATGGATGGAGGAGCCTGGTGGGCTGCTATCTATGGGGTCGCACAGAGTCGGACACAACTGAAGCAACTTAGCAGCAGCAGCAACCTGTTTTTTCATTTTTATGATGGAATATTTCAAACATGCACAAAAGTGGATGGAGTAGTATAATAAATGCCCATGACCAATCAATTAGCCACAGCGATGTCTAACACAAGGCCAATCTCAAATATATCATTCTTTTGTCTTCTGTCCATTTTTTTAATACAGTAGGTCCTAAAACAGCTTCTTAAACCATGAAATTGATGCTCATTCTTTAAAACACAGACTTTCCAACTTTGTTATTCCATTTAAAAATTGCTTGAGGTAATTATTTCCAGTTTTCTAATATGAATTTTCATATTGGAAAAGACCCTCCCTGATACTGGGAAAGATTGAAAGCAGGAAGAGAATGGATGACAGAGGATGAGATGGTTGGATGGCAGTTTTGGGAGTTGGTGATAGGCAGGGAAGCCTGGCATGCTGCAGTCCATGGAGTTGTACAGTCAAACATGACTGAGCAACTGAACTGAACTGAATATGAATTATCGTTGGAAGAAAAGCTATACCAACCTAGACAGCATATTAAAAATCAGATATATTACTTTGCCATCAAAGGAACACCTAGTTAAAGCTATGGTTTTTCCAGTAGTCATGTATGGATGTGAGAGTTGGACCATAAAGAAGGCTGAGCACCAAAGAATCGATGCTTTTGAACTGAGGTGTTGGAGAAGACTTGAGAGTCCACTGGACTGCAAGGAGATCAAACCAATCAATCCTAAAGGAAATCAGTCCTGAATATTCATTGGAGAGACTGATGCTGAGGCTGAAGCTTCAATATTTTGGCCACCTGATGCGAAGAACTGACTCATTGGAAAAGACCCTGATGCTGGGAAAGATTGAAGACAGGAGGAGAAGGTGCAACAGAGGATGAGATGGTTGGATGCCATCACTGACTCGGTGGATGTGAGTTTGAGCAACTTCTGGGAGATAGTGAAGGACAGGGAAGCCTGGCGTGCTACAGTCCATGGCATCACAGAGTCAGACACGACTGAGTGACTGAACAGGAGCAATCATTACAAAGAATTCAAGTGATGTTTCATGTAAAGAAAAATATTTGGAAGTCTATCTCCACTGGCTTTTTTTTCCAAAATGAATTTTCTCACTTTTTGCTTTATAAATTGAATTCATTTTCCATGCTTAATCCAGAATCAAGCTTCCGTTTATATACTGGGAAATTCCTCCACCAACGTGTGTGTAAGCCAATCCTCTTTCAAGTGTACTTGTTTCTGAGTGTAAATTTGCTTGCTCCTTGAGCCCCTTCGACAGGAAATGGCTGGTGACACTAAGGTCCTGCAGGTGCTCTGCCAAAGAAAAGCGTTGGGAGTGACCTTTGACAAATGAAGTCCCTGCCTCCCTCTGCACCTGCCCGTCTGCTCTGGGGATGCTCAAGAGCCCACCAGAGGTGCCCATGGGAGGGGACCGCCTTGGGAACCAGGGCACAGGCTGCTCACATCATGGCTCCCTGATGCTTTGAAAAGAACGACTATAGTTGCTATTGGAGTTTATGAGTTTTCGTTTTTCCTGTTTAGGCAAAGCAAAGAGAAGAACTGAATGAAGAACACAATGAACACTTGTCAGATACCATGGATAAGCCTCTATCTGTTTCATATGAGAGGCTTCAGCTTCATCTGAAGGAGAGAATGGCTGCTCTGGAGGATAAGGTGAGTGAGCTTCATGGCCCCTTGACAAGAGGCGCATCTGGCCTGGCCTGGCTTGGCCTGGTCTGTGTGTGTGTGAAATCTCCAGGACAGGAGTTGGAAAACTCCCATAGAGGGCGCCAGAGTGAATGTCTGTACTGGTTAGAGTAGCAGCATTTCATGCTAGTCAGTAAGCGTGACAGCATCCACAGGCAGTGTGTAAAAGAACAGACATAGTTGTGTGCCCGCAACCCTTACAGAAAGCGTGAGTGAGGCGATCCACCAATGGCCCTGATGTTACCCGCCGCTGTGCTAGAACGTTCTTCTAGGTCCCCCCCCACCCCTTTGTTTCTTTCTTAGAAGTTTATTTCTGGGGTTTTGCTGGCAGTCCAGTGGCTGGGAGCCTGCCTTGCAAGGTCAGGGATGCAGATTCGATCCCTGGTTGGTGAGCTAACATCCCACGTGTCACGCGGCAATCACATCAAAGGAATCTCACATGATGCAGCTAAGGCCCGATGCAGCCAAATCAATAAGTTTAGTGCAGGGTCTTTTATATAATGTGATAGAAAAGATTGAAACAAATAAAAGCAAACATTCTCATATTCTCACTCCAGCCGTCTCTCTTTTTATTTGCTTTGGAAAATGTCTGAGAACCTCAATCAGAGCAGCTCAGTGGGCAACATTCTTGTTGAGGTTTGGTGAAAACCTGTCCCAGCTGCACCAGTTCCCTAAAGACAAGGCCCAGAACCTTCACCGAGGTCAGTGCTTGGGCAACGCTTGTCTGTGAGAGACCCATGGTCACTACAAGTTCTGTGGCACATTTTTCTCCCACAAAACCTGAGATGACACCCACACATCAGTAGAGACCTCACTTCACTTGACCTGTGGGCTGGCCCTGAGGTGGGAATAGTTTGTCTCGTTTGATTTTTACATGTAAAACCTGCGCCAGTTTCCTGAGTGACCACTGAACTGCGAAAGCTGAAAGCAAGTATAAAGTGGTTTCACTTACCCCAGGGACCTGGCCTCCTTGTATCTAGAAGATCAGTCGGAGAAGGAGGAGTTTTTCTGTGTACAGTTCAGTTCAGTTCAGTCGCTCAGTCATGTCTGACTCTTTGTGACCCCATGAATCACAGCACGCCAGGTTTCCCTGTCCATCACCAACTCCTGGAGTTCACTCAGACTCACAGCCATCAAGTCAGTGATGCCACCCAGCCATCTCATCCTCTATCGTCCCTTTCTCCTCCTGCCAGGTTCCCATCAATTCTTTGGCGCTCAGCCTTCTTCACAGTCCAACTCTCACATCCATACATGACCACAGGAAAAACTGTAGCCTTGACTAGACGGACCTTAGTCGGCAAAGTAATGTCTCTGCTTTTGAATATGCTGTCTAGGTTGCTCATAAATTTTCTTCGAAGGAGTAAGCATGTTTTAATTTCATGGCTGCAGTCACCATCTGCAGTGATTTTAAAGCCCCAAAAAATAAAGTCTGACACTGTTTCCCAATCTATTTCCTATGAAGTGATGGGACTGGATGCCATGATCTTTGTTTTCTGAATGTTGAGCTTTAAGCCTACTTTTTCACTCTCCTCTTTCACTTTCATCAAGAGGCTCTTTAGTTCCTCTTCACTTTCTGCCATAAGGGTGGTGTCATCTTCATATCTGAGGTTATTGATATTTCTCCCAGCAATCTTGATTCCAAGTTAGTGTTAAAAGTTGTCATCTGGCTTCGTGGTGACACTTCACTTTGGGCGCGAAGTCCGCCCCTCATCCCGAGGTGTACTGTATGCTTTCAGGCAGGAGAGTAGCCATCCCGCAGTCCACACAACTTCTGTTAAGAATTGACTCTAAAGCACTGTGTGTATCTTTTTCAGAATTCTTTCCTATGGGAAGTTGAAAATGCAAAAAAGCGTTTAGAAGAAATGCAAAATGACAAGTCCTTAAGTCTCTAAATCCTGTAGAAATTTAAGAGCTGAACTGAGCTGGGTTCATTGTTACAGTTGCTACAGATGCTTAGCGGAAGTGGAGTTACATTTTCCTTATGGCTAGTCCACTGCTGTAACATATATAGCATTTCTGGTTTTGAACACTGAATGTGATTTCCATTATAGGTGGATTTAGAGTGTGTGGCCATTGTGTGTGGTTCAGAATTCTGAGTAGTCCTTTCTGGGTTCACCCGAAAGCTGAGACAAAGCATGAGCCTTTCATGTGGACAGTGCTGTCCGTCAGAAAGATAATACGAGCCACATACACAATCTAAAATTTCCTAAAAACAAATGGGCTACTTTACATCCTTTTTTCACTGCAAGTCTTGAACTCTGTGTGATTTCCACATTGAGCTTTGCACCGGCCTGTGTCACATCCTCAGTGGCTGCATAAGGCGAGTGACTGCCATGGCTGTGAGTCGAGTAACTCGGAAACTTGGCCCATTTGACTTGTTTTACCCCGTGAGGAAGTGAAGTGGGCTGTAGAGAAATGAATGTGAGGAATGCCTAGGAATGAATGTGAGGTCCATGGAGACAGTTTAAAGCAATGAGAGGAGTGAGGACAATAGAGTGAGTCCTGTCCCCTGCCACCTGAACCCCAACCCCAAGTCCAGCTTCTCTCTACAGACTTCATTGTCTACAGACTTCATTGTCATCAATGGTTTGCCATGTTTCTTCCAGAAGCTTTTCTATACCTGAGATGTAACTTCTTATTCATTATGGTTTGTAAGGGTTAGTATTGTTCTGAGTATTTATATTTGCTATGGAACACTTAGAGTACAGTTTCTCAGAATTAAAATGTTCAAAAATATGCAATTTTTAGGCGAGAGAATGGAGAGGATGTGCTGATCGGGCTGATGGGGTGAACCCATAGGCGGCTAGTTTGCTGGAGCGGAGCAGGAATGATGGCAGGTGGTCCTGGAGCCAGGAAAAGGGGTGGCCCAGGCTGGGGAAGGGTCGTGACAAAGACAGAGGCGGGGGTACTGGCCACGGGGGACAGGGAGCTGGCAAGCCAGCACCTTGAGGCTGCCCCTCGGTTGCTTTGAGGTGATGTCTGGGAAAACAAGGCAGAACCTGGGTGAGAGTGGGGCAGGGGGGAGATTTGTGGAGGGAAGGGTGTGAGAGTGGGAGGGTGGCACGGGGTCCAGCAGGCACTCTCCCGTGCGTCTCAGATGACAGAGGCGCCCATGCGGTGTGAGGGGCCATCCCCAGAACAGCCCGAGGGCCTGTGCCCTGAGAGGAGAGCCACGGGAGGCTGGCCCTCCTGTCCCCTGGCTGCCCCTGTTCATGCCTGTCTGTGCGTGTTCAGACCAGCCTGGAAAACGGAGGACTGGAAACCCGCGAGGACGGCACTCCTCGGTGAACTAGTACCAGTGATGACCACTGAGGTGGATCCAGCTGCTGTGAAGTTGAGGGATTCTTTTTTTCTTATTTTCCTTCAGCCTGGCTGATGGAAGCAAGGATGTATTTTTAAAATTTTCTGTTTTTGTCTCTGACTCCATCAGCCCACCCTTCTGAATAACCTCATAGGATTGCCTTCCGTCCACGCTGAGACCTGAATGTCACCAGGCCATCTAGGAACTGGATTCTCCACCTGCCCATTTCTTCAGTACTGCTTGCTTAAGAGATAGATGGCCGTTTCTCATAAGCATGGCCCATTTGTCCAAAGTCAGGGCTTCCATGTAAATTGTGTTCAGTTGCTGATAGACTTGAGCTGCCCGGAATGTCGCTGATGAGACATGGTCTTCTCGTGCCCAGGTGCAGCCCCTGAAAGATCAGGACCAGGAGTGCGGGAAGCAAGCCAGCATGCTAGGCCAGGTGTTTGAGAGTGATGAGGGGGTGTCTGACGGCGAGGGCGACGGGGTCACCCTCTTCAGCTCACCCGCTCTGCTGTTGCCCAGCAGGCAGGCCGATGCCAAGACTCCACCTGTGATGATTCAGGAGCAGCTGGACAAGATCAACGAAGCAATTTGGTGGATGCGCCTGAGCCCAGCTCCCGGAAACTCGGTTACTCTGAGGAGCTGTCTTCTGCTTAGAAAAGCCTGAGTGTTCCATAGTAAGAAACTGACTTCAGGTCTGCTTAGAGAGTGTTCAGTTCTGAGGTTGCCCTTGATTCTAGAGCTCAGTCAGCCAGGGCATTCTGTCCACAGTGTGGTGTCAGCAGTCGGTGGGGGTGTTGTGGGGTGTCCCCTCTCAGCTCTGGGCCCCAAGGTGGGTGAGGTGCCAAGGCAGTGTCCCCTGTGGCCTGTGCACCCTCCAGCACTGAGGGTGCACCCTCGTGTGTCCCTCGGAGCCTTCCACGTTCTGGTGAAAAGCAGCTTTTCTAGGAACAGAAAAGCTGGGGTTCTGGGGTTGGCAAGTTCCCTGTCAGATCTGCATTTTCCTTTTTAACTTAATACATTGCAAAGATTGGCTGTTGTAAGACAGTCATTCAAGGACATGTGTTTGAGTTTTTCTCACCTCATCAGTATATTTAAAATGTTTTCTTTAGACACAGTCTTGGCAGTTATAACAGTTTACAAAACAGGATAGAACCCAAAGGCCCACCTCGTGGTGAGCAGGCGGCCCTGGGTCTGGGTGCAGCCAGGTGGCTGGGGGCCCTGAGGCCTGCCTGGTGCCACACCCACACAGCTGTGCCTCCTGTCCCGAGTCCACATTCAGAGTGGCCGCAGGCCGGTGACCCTGCACAGGACCTGGCAGAGCTGCTGCTCAGATTGTTCTCATCCCATCACCCCTGGCCGAGGTGCCCGTTCCTGCCAGTCGAGTGCAGGGGACTCGGGGAAAAGGCAGGGGTGGTGAATGGCACAACCAGGAAATGCAGATGATGCTGCCTGCACTTTTGACGCTGAGACAGACTGCTTTGTGGGCCGTGTTTGAGCACAGACAAGCTCGGAAAGATTGTCTTTCCTCATCCCCGTAGGAAATTTGGAATGGTTAATATTAATATTTTTATTTTTACAGCAAGTGTTCAGGTCAAAGTGACTTTTCCTTATGCAACAAGTTGACTTGATATACATGTAAATTCTGTCCATCAGCTTGTTAACAGTGAAAAACTTTCAAGATGTATAAGTAGAAGTGAAACTGGAGAGTTTACTACCTGTAGTGATCTTGTATTTTAGTTTGAAAATCATTTTATTTGCATAATCATGTATTTAATCTGTATATGACATCATCCATGACACATTAGGGGAGAAGAGCAGTACCTGTGAACTCTAGGTTAATGCAGCACATTGACATGAATCCAGAAACTCCCACAAAGCTTGTGGAGAACTTTATCAAGTGATGCATTTGTACATATACAACCTTAGAAACAAATTAAAAGTTCACCTCAGCACTTCATCTGGTCTGGAGACTTGTGTTTAGAAACTAGCTTGCTCATGAATCACTGTTTTGGCTATACAGAGTTCCCGATTCCCAGTGGAAAAGATTTGAGGCACTGATGTGCATCTCTGCCCTGAGAGCAGGGAAGGGAAAGGTTGTCAACTTCAGGTATCTCCTCACAGGGAGAGTCACTGCCCAGGCCCCATCAGAATGTTAGAGGAAATAAGTCAGATCAAACGTGAATGATCAGGGGCCACTTTGTAAGACTCCATGATAAGTTATTCTAAGTTTGAGAATATTCAAAAGAGGGAAAGCTGAACCTTTTTGCTGAGATATTAATTGAGCAACTGTTCCTGGAATTTGCTAATCATGACACAGAATGCAAGCCCAAATTTGTTGTTCAGACACGTTCCTCTGCTGACAAAGTCAGGTGATGATTTTATTCTATTTTAGGTTGAACCAAGAAGAGGAGAACATGGATCAGCGGGCTGAGGGGATTGAGAGTAGGGAGGGCAGGGTGCGCTTAAGCAACCTTCATCGTTTTCAGTCCTTGAACTCCCTCAACCTGATTCCTGCCTCCTCGCATGCCAACTCCTGCCAGCCCTGCAGAGGTCGCTCCAAGCCCGGAAGGAGGCAGCACAGCCCTGCACGGGAAGTAGACAAGCCGGGCTTCATGACTGTGGTATGTGTCTGCCTCCTCCCTGCCGGGTCCCCACCCTTCCCCCGCCCCGCGCACACTGGTTTTCTTTTTTTGTTTGTTTTTTTTTCTCTTTTTACCCAGAAGAAAATCAGGTACATTTGCTACGCTCAGAGGTCTAAGATTTTTAAACCTGCTTAGTCTTGAATCAGGCTTCCCTAGTGCCTCAGATGATGAAGCGTCTGTCTGCAATGCAGGAGACCTGGGTTCGATCCCTGGGTTGGGAAGATCCCCTGGAGAAGGAAATGGCCGCCCACTCCAGTATTCTTGCCTGGAAAATCCCATGGACTGCAGACCCTGGTAGGCCACTGTCCATGGGGTCGCAAAGAGTCAGACACGACTGAGCGAAATCAATCCATAATCGCACAGCGACAAGTTAGTCTTGATATCTGGACCCCTGGCTTAGGAATCTAAACTGGTCTGCTCCCTGATGGGCCTGGCTGTGCGCTCAGGCCAGCTCTGCATGTGAAACCAGGTTAAAAGCCCGGTGCCATCTTCGACAAAGGAGGCAAGAATATACAGTGGATTAAAGACAATCTTTTTAACAAGTGGTGCTGGGAAAACTGGTCAACCACTTGTAAAAGAATGAAATTAGATCACTTTCTAACACCATACACAAAAATAAACTCAAAATGGATTAAAGATCTAAACGTAAGACAAGAAACTATAAAACTCTTAGAGGAGAACATAGGCAAAACACTCTCTGACATAAATCACAGCAGGATCCTCTATGATCCACCTCCCAGAATACTGGAAATAAAAGCAAAAATAAACAAATGGGATCTAATTAAAATTAAAAGCTTCTGCACAACAAAGGAAACTATAAGCAAGGTGAAAAGACAGCCTTCTGAATGGGAGAAAATAATAGCAAATGAAGCAACTGACAAACAACTAATCTCAAAAATATACAAGCAGCTTATGCAGCTCAACTCCAGAAAAATAAATGACCCAATCAAAAAATGGGCCAAAGAACTAAATAGACA
>SJXQ01006279.1:196873-200836 GCA_006408695.1 Aepyceros melampus | reverse complement strand
TCTGTGGGAGAGGGAGAGGGTGGGATGATTTGGGAGAGTGGCAGTGTAACATGTGTGATATCATAAGTGAAACGAATCGCCGGTCTAGGTTCAATGCAGGATGCAGGATGCTTGGGACTGATGCACGGGGATAATCCAGAGAGAAGGTGTGAGGCGGGAGGAGGGGGGCGGGTCAGGTTTGGGAGTTCATGTACACTTGTAGCTGATTCATGTCAATGTATAGCAAAACAAATACGGTATTGTAAAGCAAATCAAACTAAAAAATAAAAATTAATTTAAAAAATAAAAATTTTTAAAAAGGTTAAATAAGTAGAGTGACAATATACAACCTTGACATACTCCTTTCCCAATTTGGAACCAGTCTGTTGTATCGTGTCCAGTTCTAATTGTTGCTTTTTACCTGCATACAAATTTCTCAGGAGACAGGTATGGTGGCCTAATATTCCTATCTCTTTAAGAATTTTCCACAGTTTGTTGTGATCCACACAGTCAAAGGCTTTGGCATAGCCAATAAAGCAGAAGTAGTTTTTTTTCCAGAACTCTCTTGCTTTTTCTATGATCCAACAGATGTTAGCAATTTGATCTTTGGTTCCTCTGCCTTTTTGAAATCCATCTTGAACATCTGGAAGTTCTCAGCTCATGTACTATTGAAGCCTCGCTTGGAGAATTTTGAGCATTATTTTGCTAGCGTGTGATGTGAGTGCAATTGTGCAGTAGTTTGAATATTGTTTGGCATTGCCTTTCTTTGGGATTGGAATGAAATCTGACCTTTTTCAGTCCTGTGACCACTGCTGAGTTTTCCAATTGCTGGCAGTCCATTGTTCCATGTTTGGTGTCCAGTTTCTACCACAGAAGCTTTGCAAATGCTAAGGAAGATGTTATGACTTTGTTAAATTAGTATTTGTTAAGAGGAGCACAAACTGCCAGATGAAGTCTTGTTCAACAATAAACCACAAGAGAAAGTGAAATAGAGAAGATTCCTACTCATAGGTCCTGTGGGAGGTACATAGCATACTTAAGGGATCACATGAGGAGGTCAGGGCAGAGTGCAGACTGTGAAAGCAATGGGACATGGGGCACATGCTTTGTTAGGGTCTGTGAACGGAGTGTTTGGGGCTTCACTAGCTAAGGTGAATTATTCAGTTGAAGCCAAAAGAGTGGATTTGGTAAGCTCCACGAGGATCTTATCCATAAGTCACACAAAGAAAGGTCCTGGGTGATGGGGCAGACTGCTGATTTCAAGGACTGTTGGTGAAGTCATATCAGAAACTTTCTTTTTCTTGCAACCCTGGCTGTTATCTAGGGCATGTGCTTGCATGAGGGGGCTGGTGTCAGTTTAAAGTTTCTGAAGGCCACTTGGCCGAACAAAACGGATGCCAAGGTAACAGTACCATGGAATCCAAGAAGTGCATGCTCAGTCTATCCAACCTTTGCCACCTCGTGGACTATAGCCCATCAGGGTTCTCTGTCCATGGAATTTTTCAGGCAAGTATTCTAGAGTTGGTTGCCACTCCCTTCACCAGGGGATGTTCCCCACCCGGGGATCAAACCCACGTCTCTTGTGTCTTCTGCATTGGCAGGCAGGTTCTTTATCCCTGACTCACCTGGGAAGACCAATAGCTTAGCTAAACTCTCAACATAAAGTTTTTTTTTTTTTTCCTAGCATGGCTCTCCCTGCTCTTCACATACATTACTTATTCTTTCTGTCCATCATATTTCAGCTTAAAGTATCATCTTCTCAGAGACAGGTTTTCCCTGATGACTCAGTCACTGCCTTCCCTATCCATACCCTACCCTGTTATTTTCCATTTTGGCCCTTTGTTTCTTTCTTCATAGCACTCAACACCGTGTGTTAAAAGTTTTTTCTACATCCCGTATTGCACTGCTCCATGAATGCAAAGGCCATGACTCTCTGAGTCCTATCTGTATCCCCATAACCTAGCTTAGTGCCAGGGACAAGGTAAGTACTTTAACCAATGTCTATGCCATGATCTGGTGACTTAATGTACAAAGCTAATCCCATCACCTATGCTGTAGACATCACTCCCCTCATCTTTAGAAACCTTGTTCCAATGGACAAACTGCTCTTCTGTTTTCAACTTCCAGTCATCCAAACTGTTACTCATTTCTAAACAGACTTCCCACATGGGTCCACCCTGAAAAGCTGCCTTGATCATTAGATACATCTCCCTAACTGTAGGTTCATTAGCAGTTTCTTTTGGCTCTTATATTAAGCCATGTTGTCCAAATTATGCATTACTGTAATAAAAGTAGTTTTGCTCCCTTATACCACTGCTCTCTTTTACCCCATTTGTTCAGAAACCAACAAATTCTTTCATACTTGAAAGAATTTTCACTTTTACATACACAAAAATAACATCCTGGCCCCAAATGACTTCTCCTCATGTATCTCTTGTCTCCCTCTGCCATCCTGCCAATCCCCAAAGTAGAAAATTCAACATTGTTCTGAATTTCTCCCCAGTCCATCAGCCAGCATGTTGTATTAACTGTATCTTCTAAACACTTCCTCTGTGAACTTCTTTCTTTTTCAGCATCTCTATTTTATCTCTTAGTTTGCTTCTTGTTTCACTCTCTCTTTATTCTCCCCCTCAAAAAATGTCCCATCAAGAGACTCTTCACATGAAAAATTTTTGTGACTCCCCACTTCTTTCAAGGTGTAAGTCTAATCTGTACTGTGGCATTCAAGATCACCTTTCATGATCTCACTCCCACTCATTTTCTCACCTTATATTCTGATCTCACTCCCACTCCCACTCATTTTCTCACCTTATATTCTGATCACTTCTCCATAAGAACTTCTAACTCTGGTCAGCTTGCATAACCAGAAATTCTCAGAAACCACTATGCTTGGTCCAGAGCCTGGTCAACCTTGGGGAACTGGCAAACTAAGGAAGTTATCCTTCAAAGTTCAGGTCAAATACCACTTTTTCTCCCTCTGAATTCTTGTCCATCTCATCCCTGGAGATGCATTATTTGTATATTAATATCTTATATATTTATAGCCACTGTTGAGTTCTGCTCTTATGAGAACGTGGGTCCTTAGAAACCTGGAATATTTATTAGCTTCACAAGCTTTTTTCATTGCATTTAGCACACAGTAATTATTCAGTTAATGCTTGCCAAACTGATCAACACTTGAGGAAAGATCACAGAGCAATTCAAAACGACTCCTTGAACGTTGAAGGTATGTTTGAGTTAGAGGCTGGTAGCTACTATGAAGACCTAGGAACCCTGCAGATAGAAAGGGGGGAAAGGGAGCTTTTGAGCAAGGCAATCAAAACCAGCTCAGCAAAGTACCACCCTACAGCAGTCTGACCTTGGGCAAACTCTTTAAGCTTCTGTTCCTAATCTACCTACCAAGGAATAGTACCTTTTTAAAGCATTTGGCTGCAAGGAGGAAGACCCGGGTTCAATCCCTGGGTTGGGAAGATCCCCTGGAGAAGAAATGGCAACCCACTCCAGTATTCTTGCCTGGAGAATCCCATGGATGGAGGAGCCTGGTAGGTTACAGACCATGGGGTCGCAAAGAGTCGGACACGACTGAGAGACTTCACTTTCACTTGCAAAGACTTATCCAAGGGTTAGATAATGAAGTGTGTAAGCCTTTAACACAGTGCCTGGCACATAGTGAAGAGTCAGTAACTGCAAAAGCAACTGTTGGAAAATATCTCTGTAATGCTGTCAGTCTTGTTAATATGTATATCCCATTGCCTCCAGAGTAGATGCATAACTACCATGAATAATGAGTGAATTATCACTGCTCTAAAGACAAGGTCGCCAACGAACACTATTTGTTTTTCATTGATCTATTTTACATGCTCTACATCAATCTCGCCTCTTCTAAGAAATCTGGTTGCTTACATATTCTCAGTATTCCATTAATTCTCACTGCTTTACCAATTTTGCAATCAAATGATGGTGTGTAATTGTGAAATCATTGCC
>SJXQ01006279.1:186873-191873 GCA_006408695.1 Aepyceros melampus | reverse complement strand
AACTGGGGAAATAGTAAACAGAGACTTTCATTAATCACAGCGACACTTTATTGTACAATCAATGACTTATTTTGTCTTATCAATTTTCTTTTGTAATGACTGTTATTACATTAGTACTTAGTTATCATTATTACTTTTAACTGTCCTAATAAGCAATTGAGATTTAACAGGGCATAAATAAATCCACGCATTTTACCAATACCCAACACGTAACCAGTAGAGCTCTATGATCTACATTCGTTGGCCTGAGGTACACTATAAACATTATAGACAGTTTTGAGAATGTACATGCAAAAATACGTAAGAGAAGGGGAAAAGTCATTCATTTTAATAAGCAATGAGAGATGTACTTTTTTACTTATTTAATTAAAGGAATGTGTGTGTGTGTGTGTTTTTAGTCACTCTGTCACATCCAACTCTTTGGGGCCCCAAGGATTATAGCCCACCAGGCTTCTCTGTCCATGGAATTCTCCAGGCAAGAATACTGGAGTAGGTTGCCATTTCCTTCCCAAGGGGATCTTCCCAATCTGGGGATAGAACCCTGGTCTCCTGCATTGCAGGCAGATTCTTTACCATCTGAGCCACCAGGGAAGCTAATTCAAGGAATAGATATTTGCATTATGAAAAAGAAGTCAACTACCTGGGAAATGAAATGTCTTCAATTTATGTTTAAGAACATGGGAGAAGGAACTTTTTTCCAATATTTAACATTTTTTAATTACCTAAAGAGTGAGGAATCACTACAATACTCTCTATAACTAAACTTGCTTACATTATGTTCAATTATTAATTCTTTCTGTTTGATAACATTTCAAATGTCAGGAGAATCATTGATTTCTTGATAGGGTGGTCCCTCGGTATCCATGCAGGATTAGTTTGAGGACCCTCATGGATACCAAAATTCACTGATGCTCAAGCCCCTTATACAAGATAGTGTAGTATTTGCATATAATCTATGGACACCTTCCTATATCCTTTAAATCACCTATAAATTACTTATAATAGTGAATAAAATGTAAACGCTATGTAAATAGTTATAAATACAATGTAATGCTTTGTAAATAGTTGCTGGCACATGGAAAACTCAGGTTTCGTGTTTTGGAACTTTCTGGATTTTTTTTTTTCAGTCTGTGGTTGGTTGAATCTGCTAATGCAGAACCCATAGATATGGAAGGCTAAATGTAGTTTCCATTATCAGCCATCATTTTGACTAGATTCCTACAAAACTAGTTTTGAGAAAGAGAAACCAAAAAAATAAAACAAGGAATATAGGTAGCCAAAATGTGATCATCAAACGTACATTCAGCAGTTAAATCTTTCACTGGACAATCTATGCTATAGATTATTCTTCATAGTCTTTGGGTTGATTGCTGTGATAAAAGATACAAAAAACACTTGACAGTAATTAGAGATAAGCAGGAGAGGCAAGCAGTGATGGGAGTAGGATATCTGAATATGTGTGGTTCATTCAAAAACTATTCAATGAGTATAAAATATGTACGAGGCTCTGTGGAGCATTAAGGATATGGTGTATAAGTCCCTGGTACTCCAGAGTATGACTCAAGCACATGTATGAGTTGCATTGCTAAGAGCCAGCTGGAGGAGTAAAGGGTCAAATCTTGAAGGGCATTTGGGGTTTCCTGGTGGTTCAGACATAAAGAATCTGTCTGCAAAGCAGGAGATCTAGGTTTGATCCATGGGTCAGAAAGATCCCCTGAAGAAGGGAATTGCAACCCACTCCACTATTCTTGCCTGAAGAATCCCATGGACAGAGGAGCCTGGAGCATGACAGTCCATGGAGTTGCAACAGTCAGACACAACTGATTGCTGATCGATATCACTTAACACTTGAAGGGCTTTCATACCAGCTAAGGTGTTTATACGAACAGTAATGAGGCACCCAGAAATACTTCAAAAATGGCAAATTTTTGAAAGATTACTCTAGTGGAAGTATGCAGAAAGAACTGGAGAGAAACAGGACAGGATGCCCTAAGACCAGCTGGCATAATATAATTTAGAATAGTTTGGCAGGAATTAGAGGGCTATTTGGACCTTTCCCTAGACTGCAGGGTGTAGAGTGCCCCCTTACTTTAAGACTGTAATGGCCTTCCACTCTGCATTTCAATCTGTTAAGCATGACTTCCCTCTGTTGTTGTTGTGTTTGTTATTTAGTAACTAAGCCGTGTCCTACTCTTTTCCACCCCACGGGCTATAGCCCACCCAGATCCTCTGTCCATGGAATTCTCCAGGCAAGAATACTGGAGGGGGAAGCCACTTCCTTCTACAGAGGATCTTCCTGACCCAGGGATCCAACCTGTGTCTCCTGCATTGGCAGGAGACAAAGCTATTGTCTTTACCACCAAGCCATCTGAGAAGCCCACCCTTCCTGTAGTTACCCTTCTCCACTTGGTCCAAGAATTCTTTTCATCTGTCTCCAGGATAAAATCCATGTTTTTTTTAAAGTATTTGTTTGCTGCTGGACATGGGAAAGATGCACAAATGCCAATATGTCTAGGAAAGTCCAGTGGTAGAAAGTCACAAATCCTAAGAGTGCACAAAAGGAGATGATTCTAGTTCTATAAAAGCCACGTATTTCCAGGACAAGGTGATTTATGTCACAGTTTTTGAAACTGCTAGTTTCTTGTGGCTCACTTAATTTTTGAAAAAACTAACTCTTTGAGGTAGGCCTGATGCATCAGATTACCTGTCTCACATGTGTCATCTTAGCTGCATGAAGATACTAAAGTCAATCAAGTTAATCCATGTCAGAATGTTTTTTCTTTTTTCTTCTTATTTTAAGTTAACTTGAAGATGCCCCCAGCCCACAACTATTCAGAAGAGAATCCTGGTTCTGGTGACAGATTACATTAATTCTGGCAAGAGATGATGGTGATCTGAATTAAGGCAGTGAAAATGGGGATGGACAGTGATTTAAGGGGTAACAAAATAGGGTGTTAACTTCAAGATACATTAGCTATAGGGTTAAAGAAAAGGCAGTGACTCATTCATACATTCATTTATTCATTCAACAAATATTTACTGGGTGCTGAAATAGGTGGAGAAGGCAATGGCGACCCACTCCAGTACTCTTGCCTGGAAAATCCCATGGACGGAGGAGCCTGGTAGGCTGCCATCTGTGGGGTCACACAGAGTCGGACATGACTGAAGCGACTTAGCAGCAGCAGCTGAAATGGGAGTGCTTAAATCCTGAGGATAGATTCTGTACTGATGTTTGATGTACAGTGGTGAAAAATCAGATATGGTCCTTGCCCTCCTGGAGCTTATGTCCTAGTTGGGAAAGAGAGAAAAAAGAAAGAAAGTGAAGTTGCTCAGTTGTGTCCAGCTCTTTGCAACCCCATGAACTGTAGCCTACCAGGCTCCTCCATCCATGGCATTTTCCAGGAAAGAGTACCGGAGTGGGTTGCCATTTCCTTCTCCAGAGTATCTTCCTGACCCAGAGATCGAACCCAGGTCTCCTTCATTGTAAGCAAGATGCTTTACCGTCTGAGCCACCTGGGAAGTCCTAGGGAAGAGGGACATGCCTTCATCTGAAGGGAGCTAAAAGAAAACAGTAATTTACAATGACAATGAAAAGATATGAATCATTTTCATTGATGGCAAGAGGGAAACTACAAGGATACTGTAAACAAAACTCACTTGGGAAAAGGCTACTTTATAAACTGAAGTACAAAAGGTTCAAGAGGATGATGTTAGTGCTGGAATCGGAAGAAGAGGAAGGAAATATTCACACAATGAAACAGAGGAAGAGTGTTCCACGTAGATTTCTAAGATACTGAAAGAGGAAAGAGCTTGACATAACTGAGGCACAGAAAAGTGTCTAGGGAGACTATAATATATTGAGCAAGGGGTAAAGCAGTGTGGAAGGGTGTCATAAGATCAAGGTGAAAGGAATCTTGTGGATCCTGCTAGTTTTATAGGCCTTGATAAGGAGTTCAAAATTTTTACAACAGCAGAGCTATTAGAACAAAAATGAAAGAATATGGTTGATCTACTCTTTTAAAAGATTACTCTGGCCTCTATAGGTAGACTGCATTGGAAGGGAGCAGCAGCAGAACCAGAGAGACAAGTTAGAAAGTTCCTGTAGGATACCAGGAAAGTGACGAAGGTGATGGTGGCAGCAGCAGAGTTGATGTCAAAGGATCCCAGATCCATGTTAGCATTATAATGGAAGGCTCTTAAGGTGGAGGAAAAACATGAATTAAGAAGAGTTATATTTTTCCCATTTCTCAAAGACTAAAGAGGAAATCAGTGGAAAGCAAGAGTGAAAGTTCTATTTGAGTCATGTAGGTTGAAATTCCCAACAGACATCATCTCTAGAAGTGAGATGGGAAGATGGTTCTATGAACATGGAGCACAGAGGAGGGTTGGGGCCTAGAGGTAGAAATCAGGTGGTCAGCAAAAAACAGAGAATACTTAAAGCCAAAGGGCTGAATGAACCCCAGAGTAGAAATAGAGAAGTGAGGCCAGAGATGGGCCTCAAAGAATTCCTCTAGTGATTGTTAGAATACTGCAGGAGGGATGAAGGAAAGGCCAGTGCCATTGAGAAGGTTGAAAACCTAGTGTGTGCTGCCAAAAAAATAAGAGTGGAGGATGTTACCAGAAGGATTTCACAGTCAAGAATGTCTAGTGCTGGACTCCCCTGGTAGTCCAATGGTTAAGACTCTGCCTTCCAATGCAAGGGACTCAGGTTCAATCCTTATTGGGAAACTAAGGTCCCACATAGATAGCATATTCAAAAGCAGAGATATTACTTTGCCGACTAAGGTCCGTCTAGTCAAGGCTATGGTTTTTCCAGTAGTCATGTATGGATGTGAGAGTTGGACTGTGAAGAAGGCTGAGCCCCGAAGAATTGATGCTTTTGAACTGTGGTGTTGGAGAAGACTCTTGAGAGTCCCTTGGACTGCAAGGAGATCCAACCAGTTCATTCTGAAGGAGATCGGCCCGGGGATTTCTTTGGAAGGAATGATGCTGAAGCTGAA
>SJXQ01006279.1:154020-179489 GCA_006408695.1 Aepyceros melampus | reverse complement strand
GGGAATACCAGACCACCTGACCTGCCTCTTGAGAAATCTGTGTGCAGGTCAGGAAGCAACAATTAGAACTGGACTTGGAACAACAGACTGGTTCCAAATAGGAAAAGGAGTGCATCAAGGCTGTATATTGTCACCCTGAGAAGGCAATGGCAACCCACTCCAGTACTCTTGCCTGGAAAATCCCATGGATGGAAGAGCTTGGTAGGCTGCAGTCCACAGCGTCGCACAGAGTCAGACACAACTGAAGCGACTTAGCAGCAGCAGCTTATTTAACTTATATGCAGAGTACATCATGAGAAATGCTGGACTGGAAGAAACACAAGCTGGAATCAAGATTGCCGGGAGAAATATCAATAACCTCAGATATGCAGATGATACCACCCTTATGGCAGAAAGTGAAGAGGAACTAAAAAGTCTCTTGATGAAAGTGAAAGAAGAGAGTGAAAAAGTTGGCTTAAAGCTCAACATTCAGAAAACGAAGATCATGGCACCTGGTCTCATCACTTCATGGCAAATAGATGGGGAAACAGTGGAAACAGTGTCAGACTTTATTTTGGCGAGGTGGGGGGGGGCTCCAAAATCACTGCAGATGGTGATTACAGCCGTGAAATTAAAAGACAGTTTCTCCTTGGAAGGAAAAGTTATGACCAACCTAGATAGCATATTCAGAAGCAGAGACATTACTTCGCCAACAAGATCCATCTAATCAAGGCTATGATTTTTCTGGTGGTCATATATGGATGTGAGAGTTGGACTGTGAAGAGAGCTAAGCACCAAAGAATTGATGGTTTTGAACTGTGGTATTGGAGAAGACTCTTGAGAGTCCCTTGGACTGCAAGGAGATCCAACCAGTCCATTCTGAAGGAGATCAGTCCTGGTGTTCATTGGAAGGACTGATGCTGAAGGTGAAACTCCAATACTTTGGCCACCTCATGCGAAGAGTTGACTCATTGGAAAAGACCCTGATGCTGGGAGGGGTTAGGAGCAGGAGGAGAAGGGGATGACAGAGGATGAGATGGCTGGATGGCATCACCGACTCGATGGACATGAGTTTGAGAAGACTCTGGGAGTTGATGATGGACAGGGAAGCCTGGTGTGCTGCAATTCATGGGGTCGCAAAGAGTCGGGCAGGACTGAGAGACTGAACTTAACTGAATTGAGCTGAGTCTTAAGCAGTGACTAGGATTTAATCACGATACATTGGTGTGTTCTGGGGAAAGATTGGCAATTTGAAAGACAATCCACACAGAAAATATTTAAGCAAAAACACTGGGGGAAAAAAAGCAGCATGGTGTTTGAGGAAACTAAAAGTGCTTTAAGTGCATAAGATGTCAGGTAGGAGAGTGAATAGTAATGAGACAGGACATGTATGTGAGGGCCAGATGCTGAGAATTTTGTAATATTAAGTTGCCTGGGCTTTGTTGTTTAGGAACAGGAAGCTGCTGAATATGAGCACATGAGTGATGTGGTTCCAGCAAACTAGAGGCAAAAATATGACACCATTTTTGTAGAGATGTACCATTAATATATTAAACACAACTCATACTTTATTATCCTCAGCTTCTCTTGTGCATGCATGCTCAGTCATATCCAACTCTTTGCTACACTCACCAGACTCCTCTGTCCATGGGATTTCCAGGCAAGGATCCTGGAGTGGGTTGCTGTGCCCTCCTCCAGGGATCTTCCCGACCCATGGATCAAACTGGCATCTCCTGCATTGCAGGTGGATTCTTCATCCCTTAGCCATTGGGGGAAGCCCAGAGATTGTGATGCCCGCCAAATATTCTATTTTTTCCTTGATTCTCTTAGGCCCCTTGCCACTGGGGAAGACCAAGTGACTACTTCCATCAAAAAAAAAGGGGGACGGGTGCAGCTGTGATGCAGGTTGCTTTCCCATTCAGGTAGTGAAAAGCTTACATGGGATTCCTAAGTTATTTCTTGCTTGTCATGGACATTGGCAGTGTTTAGGAAGTTGAGCCTTGTGCACCCACATCTCTGAGTGGAAACCTGGAGCAGAGTCCCTCACCCTAACATCACTAAACAGACATATGTGTAGCTTAAGTTTAAAAAGTCAGCCTATTCAAATAAAGAGCCTCCTTCTTTTTCATTCCTTACTGTTTTACGCCTTGCCTAGTTTAGGCCTCTGTGTGTGCACACATTAAGTCACTTCAGTCAGGTTGTGTCTGACTCTTTGAGAGGCTGTGAACTGTAATCTGCCAGGATCCTCTTTCCATGGGATTCTCCAGACAAGAATACTGCAATGGATTGTCATGCCTTCCTCCAGGGCATCTTCCAGGCCCAGGGATCGAACTCATGCCTCCTGCATTGCAGGCAGATTCTTTGCCACTGTACCACCAGGGAAGCTCCTGAAGAGGAGTAATGTTGTCCTTTCTTCTGCATTGCAAGCTCTTCCTACAAGGGTAACACCGTTCAGAAAATAAAGACCTAAAATAGAAACAGTTCAGTTCAGTTCAATCACTCAGTCGTGTCTGATTCTTTGCAACCCCATGAACTGCAGCACACCAGGCCTCCCTGTCTATCACCAACTCCTGCAGTTTACCTAAACTCATGTCCATTGAGTCAGTGATGCCATCCAGCCATCTCATCCTCTGTGGTCCCCTTCTCCTCCTGCCTTCAATCTTTCCCAGCATCAGGTCTTTTCAAATGAGTCAGGTCTTCACATCAAGTGGCCAAAGTATTGCAGTTTCAGCTTCAACATCAGTCCTTCCAATGAACATCCAAGACTGATCTCTTTTAGAATGGACTGGTTGGAACTCCTTGCAGTCCAATAACTACAAAGCAAAAACAATAATGCCATCACCAAAGCAAATTTTTTTAAAAATATGAAATGTAGTTCTATCTGGGAAAGATTTGGGTCATTGTTTTATCTTACTTTAGTAAGTTTTCCAGTGTTTCTAAAATAAGCCCATATTATTTTTATAATTTTTTTAAAAACCTTTTAAAATTTCATTTTTAAAAATGATTTGGAAACTTGCCAGAAATGGATTCCCATGAACACTAAGCAGAAATGAAATATTGAATACTAAAGAGCAGCAGATAAATGTCATCTGATTTTTCAGACTCTAGGCATATATGTGGATTCTTATTTTCAAAGCTATCCCAATATCTGTAATTCTTTCCTCCTCTATTCTTTAGAGAACATGATCAAATACAGTATTATAATATCAAGTTATGATTATTTTATAGTTTGAAATAAAATATTTAGGCCATTTCTTAGTACTAAGCATTGCTTAGATACTGCGCTGCCTAAATCATGTTTGCATGTACTGAAAAGTAAAACATTAGTCTTGTTTATTTGCTTCATTTTGCTTTTCTCCAATAAATTTTCCATATATAGCCTGCAAAAACATTCTCATAGAACTGTATATCAGACTAGAAATCTTTGATATTTAAATTATTTGCTGTTCTGTGAAAGCTAATACTCAAAAATATCCATTACATTTATGATTTCCACCCCAGATGTATCAGTCTAACGTATTTGTTGAATTTTTTAAACAGTTTTGTTTTTCTAAGTTTTGAAGATATGATGAAAATATTATGGAAAAATTAAATTAGTATATAGGATTATGATGGAAGGTTGATTGCTTTTACTTGTTAGGATATTCTAATGAAATCTTTTGCAATTTAATCTCCCCAAACTTAAATTTTCAGGTTTAATTGAGTTAATGGCTTACTAAAACTGAAGACAATTTGTGTAGAAGAAAAATTTAACATGTGTAGATCTTAAGGACCTGTAGTTGATTAAAGTAACAGTATCTTTGCTGAAAATACCAAGCATATTTATAGGCAACATGATGAGCATGACATTGTAAGTATAACTTTGATATAGATTCTTTCTATTCTTCAATTTCATAGATTACCTAAACCTTCAAATATTAACTTTGATTCTTACAGCTGTTGAGAGTGGAGAAAAGGCTATGATTTACAAATAAAGTAACACTTTCCCTATTGCTCTAATCTGGGTTTTTTCCACACTACTTTGTTCATTTTTTGTTCAATAATATGAAATCAGAACACTTGTCTACTAAAATAGAGCATGTGTTTCAAAAGAAATTTATATTCTTTTTTATATTAGTCTCTTTTAAAATTAAATTATTCATTTATTATTTTTGGCTGGGTCTTTGATGAGGTGAACGGGTTCATTGCTGTACTCGGGCTACTGTCTAGTCGGGACACACAGGCTCAGTAGATATGTGCACGGACTTAAGATCCCAAGGCATATGGGGTCCTAATTCCTGGACAGAGATCAAACCCATGTCCCCTGCATTGGCAGATGGATTCTTAACCACTGGACCATTAGAGAAATTCCCAGAAATTTATGTTCTTCAATAAAATTCTACCTTATAGTAAGCCAATGAAATAAAGTAGCTTGCTAGTCCAAGTTATCTCTATAAGAAATCTGAAAGCCTTAGACTTGCAAATAAGTCTTATAAAGTCATAGAGAATCTTGGCCAGACCCACCTTGAATGAAAATACCTTAATGATTGAAATAGTGCCATTTTCAGGACTGTGGATGTGCCTCGGACTATCATATTAAGTTATCTATCAGTCGTGTCCGACTCTTTGCAACCCCATGGACTCTAGAGTCCATGGAATTCTGTAAGCCAGAATACTAGAGTGGGTAGCCTTTCCCTTCTCCAGGGGATCTTCTCAACCCAGGGATCGAACCCCAGTCTCTGCATTGCAGGCAGATTCTTTACCAGCTGAGCCACAATGGAAGCCCAATTAAGTCAGATAGAAAAAGATAAATATCTTATGATCTCACTTATATGTGAAATCTAAAAGGAAAGATACAAATTAACTTATTTACAAAACAGAAATAGACACACAGAATGATTTATGGTTACAGAGAGAAATAGATTGGGAGTTTGAGATTGACACTGCCATATTTAAAATAGATAACCAACAAGAACCGACTGTATAGCCCAGTAAACTCTGCTCAATATTCTATAATAAGCTAAATGGGAAAAGAATTTGAAAAGGAATAGATACATGTATATGTATAACTGAATCACTTTGCTGAACATCTGAAACAAACACAATATTGTTAACCAATGATGATACTCTAATATAAAATTTAAAAAAAAAAAAAAAACAAGGGAAAATGGGAAGCAGGGTGTATGAATTCCAGAATGAGATTCACATTTTTCTAATCAAGAAATAGTACCATTTGGTAATTTTTTAAAGATGACATTTGTTAATAAAAATGATATATTTTGTTCAAAAATACCTTAATGTGTAAGAAACAAGGACCATATAGCAGGGCTGTCATTGTCACCTCATTATTGTTGATTATCACATCTATGCTTTATCATTGTTAGCAAAAAAAAAGCTATATGTTTAAAAGATTTCAAAGTCTCTTCATTTCTCTATGTTAAATGATTTATTAGAGGAACATGCACAGCCTGCCACATTTCTAGTCAGAGTGCTCTTATACTGCCTCTCAGCATTTTATCAAATCTCTGTTGTGGATCAGACTTGGTGATAGAAACACTGAGCGAGAGAGGAGCAAATGAGGAAGATCCTGGCTACAAAACCAATGTCTCTCTCTCTTTTTTTGTAGTTGTCTTTGGTCTTTTTTTAAAGTTTTTATTTTGTATTGGAGTATAGTTAATTTACAACACTGTGTTAGTTTCAGGTGTACAGCAAAATGATTCAGTTATACATATACATGTATCTATTTTTTTTTCTCTATTTGAATATAGTCATATGTATATATTAACCACACTCTTAATTTATACCTACCCCCATTTTCCCCTTAGGAAACCATGGTTATTTTTTGTCATATGATCCAGCAGTCCCACTCCTGGGCATATATCCAGAGAAAACCATAATTTGAAAAGATGCATGCACCCCAACGTTCATTGCAGCACTATTTACAAAATCAGTCTTAAACCTCTATATAGTCTTCTCCAAACATGCATTCCTGTCTTTCTAGTTTTCTCACTCCATAGATCATGAGTTTAGGAGGAATCAGACTACCTGGCTCAAGTCTTCCCTTCTCCATTTATTATGTACATGACTTTTGCAAATTTTGTGACTTCTCTGAACCTCACTAGTAGAATTGTGGTAATAACAATACCTATGCCATATACTGTGTGAGAATTAAATAAGATAACACGTAAAAGTAAGTTGCTTAGAACAGTGCTTGGACATATACACCATCAGATGTTGGCTATTATCAACATTATTATTGGTAGTAAGATTATTAGTATTATTATTACCAATATTAATGTCATCAAGACAGACACTTCTAGTTTATGTTAGCCACTTCATGGCATCCTCAATTCTATCATTTATTTTGTTCTTACCATGTACTGGGTAAACTTCTATATAAACTTTAGAATCATAAAGATCAATAAGACACACTGAGAGTCCACATAACCTGTACCCATTTAACCACTTCACCCATATTCTCATGAGGAGTCATCGTTTCATCACTTATTTGTTCTATTATTCAAATTTTCCAAATCAGTTATGGATGGTTTCATTATCCACTTTTATCCTTTGGGCAGACAAGGA
Organism: Aepyceros melampus; assembly: GCA_006408695.1. Lineage (NCBI taxonomy): Eukaryota > Metazoa > Chordata > Mammalia > Artiodactyla > Bovidae > Aepyceros > Aepyceros melampus. The sequence continues at coordinate 172,946 of SJXQ01006279.1, read as the reverse complement.
CTGTAGAAGATGCTCTTATGGATTATGGTTGCCAGCTGCCTGTAAATTATCAGCCTATGTTTCAAAGATTTATAACTTAACTCAAGGTACCTACCATATCCCTGTTCCGCTCATTCTCAACGAACAATCTTGTCTATTTTGTGGAGAAAATGATGGAGAACATGAGATAAAAGTCTGCCCACTCTCTCCAAGCAAAGGATCAACTATCTATGTCCACTCACATCTTTGGGCTTCCCTGATGGACCAGTGAGTAAAGATTTCACCTGCAATGCAAGAGGCACAGAAGACGAGAGTTCAATCCTTGGCTTGGGAAGATCCACTGGAGTTCATTTCAGTTCAGTTGCTTAGTTGTGTCCTAGTCTTTGTGACCCCATGGACTGCAGCACCCCAGGCTTCCCTGTCCACCATAAATTATCAGCCTATGTTTCAAAGATTTATAACTTAACTCAAGGTACCTACCATATCCCTGTTCCTCTCATTCTCAACAAACAATCTTGTCTATTTTGTGGAGAAAATGATGGAGAACATGAGATAAAAGTCTGCCCACTCTCTCCAAGCAAAGGATCAACTATCTATGTCCACTCACATCTTTGGGCTTCCCTGATGGACCAGTGAGTAAAGATTTCACCTGCAATGCAAGAGGCACAGAAGACGAGAGTTCAATCCTTGGCTTGGGAAGATCCACTGGAGTTCATTTCAGTTCAGTTGCTTAGTTGTGTCCTAGTCTTTGTGACCCCATGGACTGCAGCACCCCAGGCTTCCCTGTCCACCTTGCTGGAGCTTTCTCAAACTCATGTCCATCAAGTCAGTGATGCCATCACACCATCTCATCCTCTGTCCCTTCTCCCACCTTCAGTCTTTCCAAGCATCAGGGTCTTTTCAAATGAGTCAATTCTTCACATCAGGTGGCCATTCAGCTTCAGCATCAGTCCTTCCAATAAATATTCAGGATTGATTTCCTTTAAGATGGACTGGTTCGATCTCCTTGCAGTCCAAGGGACTTTCAAGAGCCTTCTCCAACACCACAGTTCAAAAGCATCTGCTCTTAACTTTCTTTATGGTCCAACACTCAAATCCATACATGACTACTGGAAATTGACTATACCAAAGCCTGTACTGTGTGGATCACAATAAACTGTGGAAAATTCTGAAAGACATGGGAATACCAGACCACCTGACCTGCCTCTTGAGAAACCCGTATGCAGTTCAGGGAGCAACAGTTAGAACTGGACATGGAACAATAGACTGGCTCCAAATAAGAAAAGGAGTATGTAATGGCTGCATATTGTCCACCCTGCTTATTTAACTTATATGCAGAGTACATCATGAGAAACTCTGGGCTGGAAAAAGCACAAGATGGAATCAAGATTGCCGGAACCTCAGATATGCAGATGACACCACCCTTATGGCAGAAAGTGAAGAACTAAAGAGCCTCTTGATGAAAGTGAAAGAGAGAGGAGAGTGAAAATGTTGGCTTAGAGCTCAATATTCAGAAAATGAAGATCATGGCATCTGGTCCCATCACTTCATGGCAAATGGATGGGGAAACAGTGGAAACAATGGCTGACTTTATTTTTTGGGCTCCAAGATCACTGCAGATGGTGATTGCAGCCATGAAATTAAAAGACGCTTACTCATTGGAAGGAAACTATGACCAACTTAGACAGCATATTAAAAAGCAGAAACATTACTTTGTCCACAAAGGTCTATCTAGTCAAGGCTATGGTTTTTCCAGTGGTCATGTATGGATATGAGAGTTGGACTGTGAAGAAAGCTGAGCATCAAAGAATTGATGCTTTTGAAATGTAGTGTTGCAGAAGACTCTTGAGAGTCACTTGGACTGCAAGGAGATCCAAAAAGTCCATCCTAAAGGAGATCAGTCCTTGGTATTCATTGAAAGGACTCATGTTGAAGCTGAAACTACAATACTTTGCCCACCTGATGCAAAGAGCTGACTCATTTGAAAAGACCCTGATGCTGGGAAAGATTGAGGGCAGGAGGAGAAGGGGATGACAGAGGATGAGATGGCTGGATGGCATCACCGACTCAATAGACATGAGTCTGGGTAAACTCTGGGAGCTGGTGATGGACAGGGAGGCCTGGTGTGCTGCAGTTCATGGGATTGCAAAGAGTCACAATGACTGAGCGACTGAACGGAACTTAACTGGAAAAATCATAGTTTTGACTAGACAGACCTTTGTTGGCAAAGTAATGTCTCTGCTTTTTAATGTGCTGTCTAGATTGGTCATAGATTTTCTTCCAGGGAGCAGGCATCTTTTAACTTCATGACTGCAATCACCATCTGCAGTGATTTTGGAGCCCCAAAAAATAAAGTCTGACACTATTTCCACTGTTTCCCCATCTATTTGCATTGAAGTGATGGGACCGGATGCCATGATCTTCATTTTCTGAATGTTGAGCTTTAACCCAGCTTTTTCACTCTCCTCTTTCACTTCCATCAAGAAGCTCTTTAGTTCCTCTTTGCTTTCTGCCATAAGGGTGGTATCATCTTCATATCTGAGGTTATTAATATTTCTCCCGGCAATCTTGATTCCAACTTATGCTTCATCCAGACTTGCATTTTGCATGATGTACTCTGCATATAAGTTAAATAAACAGGGTGACAATATACAGCCTTGGCATACTCCTTTCCCAGTTTTGAACCAGTCCATTGTTCCATGTCCTATTCTAACTGTTGCTTCTTGACTTTCATAAAGATTTCTCAGGAGGCAGGTAAAGTGGTCTGGTATTCCCATCTCTTAAAGAATTGTCCAGAGTTTATTGTGATCCATGCAGTCAAAGGCTTTGGCATAGTCTCTAAAACAGAAGTAGATGTTTTTCTGGAATTCTCTTCCTTTTTCTCCTAGAGTAAGCAATGACAACCCAGTCCAGTACACTTGCCTGGAAAATTCTGTTGACAGAGGAGCCTGGAAGGCTACAGTTGGAGTGGCAAAGAGTCTGACATGACTAAGCACACTGCACACACACTCTCATCTTTCTCTCTTTCCGGTTGCCTCAGAAAGAAAGATAAAGCTTACCCCCCTAATGAATACAGTTCTGTGAGCTTCAGAAGTCAACCTTTCCCACTGCTTCCTAGATCTCCTGGAAAAGTATTTCTTTTCTTTTATCTTTAAATGGTACTCTACCTTTAAACTCCATTCCTATTTCTGCCCCTAAAATCCATTCTCCCTAATACTGTTCTAACTTGCTTCTTCCATTTATACCAAAATACTTGAAGGAAGTTTTAAATGTGCCTTGCCTCTTGTATTCACTCAACCCACTGATCTGGTTTCACATTAGACAGATTTCCCCAAAACTATTCTAATCAACAAGAGTTCCTTGTTGGGGAGATCACTTGACAGCTTTTGATAGTGCTCATGACTCATCCTTGTATTGTTCTGGCTGTAAAACTTTGCTCACTGCTGCTTTTTATCCTGCAATTTTCATAACCACATCTCACTCTCTTCTCTGCTCCTTAGACCAATGTTTTCCTGGTTCCTCAGTCTCCTTTCCACACTCTGCAGACTCTCCCCACACACTGCACATGGTACACTTTCCACCTGGACCCACCAAGAGCATTGTCTGGAACTCACTCACATGGTGATACCACATGCAGAGGTGAAGTCAGGTCAGCTTTCAATAAAACAAGGCTGCTTTTAGCCTATGTCTGGATAGCTCATCTTTTAGAAAAGAAATGTATAGCTGATTACTCTTCCTTTAAACATACACTCTACTTTAGCTTTTTTCCAAATACCTTGAAGGTAAAGTAATGGTATAAAGAGAGGAGAGGGCAAAAAGGCATTTACTATAAGTAAATAAGCAAGGTAAGATTTGAATCACACAGAAGCATTCAGAGTTCAGCGATTTCAAGGCTCCAAATAAATAGCTAATTTTTCCTGGCAAATGAAATTGAATTATTAAATTATCATACCAGAGTCGGGCATTTGTAATGGAAGGGAAAGGAAACCATCTATTTATTTTTCCCCTCAAGGCCATAGTGTATTTGAATGTTTCCTGCTTAATAGCTGCACCTGCTGGTAAGGACAAAGGACGGACTGTAACTTGATTTTGTAAATAACTTACTGCAATAGGCTGAGACTTTGTGCTGTACCTAATGGGCATGTTGCCTCCTTCTCCTTTGATTGCTTTCCTTTTTATATCATTTAAAAAGAAAAGGCTTGACTGTGGTATGCACTAGCTTAAATCTGTGTTTTTTGTTTACTGCTTGAAATTATTTCTGTTGTCATCTCAACCATTGTCAGACAACTGTTGGGAAGGTTTGGTCTCAGAATTTAGGGTGAGTTTGCTAACTGAAGCTGTCAACTTACTCAAATATGCAGTCAACTTTATTATTTGCAGTGTAAAAGAAATGCAGTCATTTCTTTAGCAAAGTTTGTCCAGAAACAAAAGGAGTACAGTTTTAGAAGTGAATAAGAAAAAAAATAAAAACAGGATAATTTGTGATCAATCTAATTTTAGATAAATTTTAAATACAACTTCTCACAAATAAACTGGATAGCAATTAGCAATTCTTTGATGTTGGACATAAGAGGAATCCAAGATAGAAACCTTGGGGGAAATGCCTAGAAAATATGAATGATACATAATATTTGTTCTTTCTTTTTCTTCTTAAACCACAATTAGGGTTGAGACCTAAAGCCTTGCAAATAGATTTTACATCTTTATGTCACTTTAAGTAACACAACTAAATACCCTTATGTTACCATCAGTGAGCTCAGTTTGGGGACCTAAAGAATCTTGTGGGTAATCAAATACACCAAAAAAAGTTCCTTACCAATCTCAAATGATAGAAAATACTGTTTAATCTTTTCATTCCTGTGTTCATGTTTAAAACCATGACCATTGTTTTTGTGCAATTTTAGATCTCTGTTTCCAAAAAATGACAAATGCTGGCTCTAAACAAAGAAAAATGGATTGGAAAAGCTAAATTAATGTCTCTTTTTTATTGCTTTTTAATTAGTCCCTTAAGCAGAGAGCAAGGGGATTGATAGAATCCACACATTGCAGACTGTGTCACCATGCTCTGGATAAAACACAGCTACCATGCCTGCTGGCGGGATTCCAAGCCCAGTTACCCGGCACCTGTAGAAACGCGCTCTGTGTGCCACACACTACCGAGTGCTTGGGAGTTGCAGGGCTTGCGTGTGAGTGTGCATGTCAAGGGAAAAACACAGTTTAGGAACATTGCTCTAAGACTCACCTTTGCCTTCTGCTCACTCCCTAATAATTTCTTTTCACAATCATGGCTAAATCTCAAAGATCCCATCGGGACTTCCCTGCTGGTCCAGTGCTTAAGACTTCACCTGCCAATGCAGGAAACATGGACTCCATCCCTGGTTGGGGAGTTAAAGTCCCACATGCCTCGCAGCCAAAAGCCCAACACATAAAACAGAAGCAATATTGTAACAATTCAATAAAGACTTTAAAAAATGGTCAACATCAAAAAAATATTTAAAAATAAAAAAGACACCATCATGATTTCTATGGGGCCTCAGCCCTTTTTCCTTTACAGGCCACTTCTTCCATAAAACAAAAACTTTAGTTATCTTTTATGATTGCATTGGTATAAAGACAAACTAACAAACTATAATATATGGTAAAGCATGTTTTGATCTAAAAGCTTATTTTTTGTCTTAATTTAAAAAAATAAAGATTTGTGGGTCCCTAAAGGTATTGTGAGCCCTAATCACTGTAGATAAGAAAGCCTCTGTAGTTATGAATTCATTGCTTATGAATGTCAACTTATTGCTATTACTTTGATCTCTTACTTCAACCCCTGGATTGAGAACTGCTATTTGAAACTTTCTACTTACTTATGTTACCATTGCCTTACATTATCAAAAGCAAATTGACAATTATCCCTAAATTAGGTCTATATCCAACTTAAGTATTTCCACCATTGGTCTCATATTCTTTCTATTCTTTCAAAAGCAGGAAGTTAGTCTTAACTCTGGTTTTTCTCCTATTTTATTTTTTGCTGTGTTATATTTTAATTGAAGAATAATTGCTTTGAAGTCTATTTTTTTTACTTTTTAATTGAAGAATAGTTGCTTTACAGTCTCCTATCTTATATCGAACTTTCAATTTAAATGAGCTCTCTTTTCTTCCCTCTGCATAGAGTGTTCATCACTTCTTTTTCCATATCAGCTGAAGTATAGGTTTCTAAAGGGTTAACATTTCCCATTGCAATTATTCTGTACATTGCCTCTTTCCTATCATAGTTATGCTATACACAGATACTGGATCAATCTCCTAAAATGCTTATCATGAGATTATTTTTCTTTGAAAAAATCTCTAGTGTAAATAAGGTAAAAACTAAATACTTACAATTTATGACCTTAATTTCTCATTTCTAACCTGACCTCACCAACTTATTCTTCTTCGCTCTGGCAATGAATTCACTGGACAGTGGCCTGCTCCCTACAGCCCTCGTGCAAATCACACTTGTCCTTACTTTAGCTCTTTAAGCTGGGCTTTGGTTCATCACCAAACACTTCTCCACAGTTACACATCCAGATTTGGTCCTATACCCTCCAAAAGGTCATCTTCAGGTATGTCAGTTCATACAATCTCATCGCTGTCTAACTCAACACGTTTTTAATGTACTCTACTGCTACTCACACTAGCCTGTCTGCTTATTTACTGTGTGTCATGTCCATTCCTCATTGCTTTTATACACTTTGTATTTCTACAGGTTCTAAAGTAGTACTAGTTATAATGACATGAAGTTAGTATCCATGACTGCATTGATTAAGAAAAAAATATTTTAACTAAGTTTGTAAAATAGCGATTGTCCAACATATTTTTTTAATATTTATTTACTTATTTTGGTTGCACTGGTTCTTCATTGCTGCAAGAGGGCTCTCTCTAGTCGTGGAGAGTGGGGGCTGCTCTTCATGGCAGTGCTCGGGCTTCTCATTGAGGCGGCTTCTCTTGCTTCGAGGCACAGTCTCTTGGCACACAGGCTTCAGCAGTTGCAGCATGTGGGCTCAGTAGCTGAGGCTCGTGGGCCCTAGAGGACAGGCTCAGAAGTTGTACACGGGCTTAGTTGCTCCTTGGCATGTGGAATGTTTGCGGACCAGGGATTGGACTCGTGTCCCCTGCACTGGCAGGAGGATTCGTATCCACTATGCCACCAGGAAAGTCCGATCCAACATATTTTTGGACTATAACATTGCCATGTAAAATAATACTGCTAGTATTTTCATGTCTATCTTATAAATGTAAAAGTTTTTGTTTCTTTAAATCATCATGATACAGATGTTACCAAATAAATGAGTCATGAGGATGAAATGTACGGCATGTGGAATACAGTCAGTAATAATGTAGTATCTTTCTATGGTGACAGATGATAACTAGACCACCAGGAACTAAAATAATGTTGTAGGTCAATTACACTTCAACAAACAAACTAATTCATTAAAAAGGGGATTAGATTTGTAATTACCAGGGGGAGGAGAGGGGAGGGTGGGTGATCTGGTGGGCAGGGGAAATTAGTGAAAGTGATCAAAAGGTACAAACTTCCAGTTATAAGATAAAATAAGTATTAGGGATGTAATATACAATATGATTAATATAATTGACATTACTACTACTGTATGTTATATATGAAAGTTATCAAGGAAGTAAGAATATCCCCTGGAGAAGAAAATGACAACCCACTCCAGTATTCTTGCCTGGAGAATCTCCTGAACAGAGAAGCCTGGTGGGCTACAATCCACAGGGTCTCAAAGAGTTGGCCATGACTGAGTGAGTGGGCACTCAAGGAAGTAAATCCTAAGAGTTCTTACCACAAGGAAAATTTGTTTTCTACTTTTTAAATTTTGTGTCTATAAGAGATATTGGATGTTCACAAAACCTACTGTGGTAATCATTTCATAATGATTAAGTCAAATGATATGTGCTATACACTTTAAACTTACATAGTCATCTATATCTCAGTAAAGCTGAAAGAAAAGAAAATATGATGCCACTTTGAAAAGTAAACACATAAAAATTAAAAGTTCATCCAGTGTATGTGGTAATATCATATAATAAAGAACCGGGAATTTATCAATCAAACCCAACTCAAACTATTTTAAGAAAAAAAGGTATCTGCTGCCACACATTCAACCTTGTCTCAAGTATTTACTTAACAGCTCACATATGCCAGCCCACTGCCTATCATTCCAGGAACACTCTGACAAACAAGTTCTCTCCTTTCACTCACATGTTTATACTCTAGAGGAAAGAGACACACAATGCCAGAAGTAGTAAGTTCTGTAAAGGAAATAAAATAGAGATCATCAGCACTGAATGGGAAGTGGAGGGCTCATTTAGACTTAATGAATCTCTCAGTGTCCTCTGTGTAGACAATTCAAATGACAAAAAATGATGGCTAGAGGGAAGCTTTGTGAATATCTAGGGAAAGGAAAGCATAGAAGGAGGGAACCAAAAATACAAAGTCCCTGAGACAGGAAGTTTAGCATGACAGAGAATCAGAAAGATCAGAGATCTTGTGTCTACTGTGGACCCCTGTCCTGAAGTTGGGTATTCAGATTGACCACCAGTGCCATACGACAGAGGAACTAGGGTCCTTGATTAACAGCTCTGTCAGAACCACTTGCAGTGGGGAGAATCTTTCCAGAAGGAAAGAATGCAGAAAAAGCAAAGAACAAATATCCCCTGCTCGTTTAAAAAAATAATTTAATAAGAGCCAGTGAACTCTGGGTTCGGTATTATAAATATGAAAAAGAAGCTCAGTCTTTATAGATTTTCCACTAATATCTCTGTATTTTCATTGATACTCTGGTAAAGAGTTGAAAGTTATTCCTCATGAGAATTTGAACATTGATCATTATATTAATAGGGCTTCCCAGGTGGTGCTAGTGGTAAAGAGCTCACCTGCCAATGCTGGAGACATAAGTGATTTGGGTTCGATCCATGGGTCAGAAAGATCCTCTAGAGGAGGGTATGGCAACCTGCTCCAGTATTCTCGCCTGGAGAATCCAATTGACAGAGTAGCCTGGCAGGCTACAGTCCATAGGTCACAAAGAGTCAGACAGGACTGAAGTGACTTAGCACACATGCATGCATTATATTAATAATCCCGTAGTCTCTTCAGAAAAAGTATACATTAAATGTTTTATAACTTGTCTTTAGATTCTAATGCTCTTTTGTATACTATGCTGGAGGAACTATTTATAGTCTCATCTTGGAATTTCCCAATGTGTAGAAAGATGCTGTGGCAAACACCTCTGTTACTGAGGCAGCCTAGTCTTGTAGGTAAGAAAATAGACAGGCTATCTCTGGCTCTAGAGATAGATAGGATTTATGTCTTGTTTCTTCCCCTCAGTCTCTGTGTGGTCTTGGGTCTCTCTGTGCCCTAGTCCTCTCATCCTCAAAATAGGAGAAAAAATACTCCCTCACCTCATGATGCTTGTAGTGAAGAGTAAATGGACTGATATGCCTTAAGAACTTAGAACAATACTTGGCATGTGCTAAGAACCCAATGGGCCCTGGTGGCTCAGATGGTAGAGTCTGCCTTCAATGCAGGAGACCCAGGTTCAATCCCTGGGTGGGGAAGATCCCCTGGAGAGGGTATGGCAACCCACTCCAGTATCCTTGTCTGGAAAATTCCATGGACAGCAAGGCCTGGATGGCTACAGTCCCTGGGGTCACAGAGTCAGACGTGACTAAGCAACTAATACACACAAAAGGACCCAATAAGTATTAATCATTGTCATAATTATTACTTATTTGAAAAATGGCTCTACTAAAGAAATGTAAAATACATGAAATTGTTATGAAATGATTAATCTTATAGTGTTCTAATATATTTTCACTTCTTATGAACCAATAAGAAGAGATCAACTCCCACCATAATACCCAAAATCATTATTGTGAAAAAAGCAAAATTTAGAATGATATTTAACTGACTTGAAGCATACCAGAGCAATTGCAAATGAAGCTCAAAACTAAAGTATGAATGGGAAGTTCAATACTGCATTTGCTGTCACATGCCATAATTTAGAAAATGACTCCAAAGCTTCTAAACAGAACAACACACACACACACACACACACACACACACACACACAGAAGCAGACACACACAAAGATGGGGCATGAATGCTACTGTTTCATGACAGTTCAAAGGAAAGAAGTTAAAAACGTGTTCAGTTCAGTTTAGTTCAGTCGCTCAGTCATGTCCAACTCTTTGCGACCCCATGAATAGCAGCACGCCAGGCCTCCCTGTCCATTACCAACTCCCAGAGTTCACTCAGATTTAGATCCATCGAGTCAGTGATGCCATCCAGCCATCTCATCCTCGGTCGTCCCTTTCTCCTCCTGCCCCCAATCCCTCCCAGCATCAGGGTCTTTTCCAATGAGTCAACTCTTCTCATGAGGTGGCCAAAGTACTGGAGTTTCAGCTTTAGCATCATTCCTTCAAAGAAATCCCAGGGTTGATCTCCTTCAGAATGGACTGGTTGGATCTCCTTGCAGTCCAAGGGACCCTCAAGAGTCTTCCCCAATACCACAGTTCAAAAGCATCAATTCTTTGGTGCTCAGCCTTCTTCACAGTCCAACTCTCACATCCATACATGACCACAGGAAAAACCATAGCCTTGACTAGATGGACCTTAGTTGGCAAAGTAATGAGAGTCTTTTCTAATGAGTCAGTTCTTCGCATGAGGTGGCCAAAGTACTGGAGCTTCAGCTTTAGCATCATTCCTTCCAAAGAACACCCAGGACTGATTTCCTTTAGGACGGACTGGTTGGATCTCCTTGCAGTCCAAGGGACTCTCAAAAGTCTTCTCCAACACCACAGTTCAAAAGCATCAATTCTTTGGCACTCAGCTTTCTTTATAGTCCAACTCTTGCATCCATCCGTGACTATTGGAAAAACCATAGCCTTGACTAGACGGACCTTTGTTGACAAAGTAATGTCTCTGCTTTTCAATATGCTGTCCAGGTTGGTCATAACTTTCCTTCCAAGGAGTAAGCGTCTTTTAATTTCATGGCTGCAGTCACCATCTGCAGTGATTTTGGAGCCCAAAAAATAAAGTCTGACACTGTTTCTACTGTTTCCCCATCTATTTCCCATGAAGTGATGGGACCAGATGCCATGATCTTCGTTTTCTGAATGTTGAGCTTTAAGCCAACTTTTTCACTCTCCTCTTTCACTTTCATCAAAAGGCTTTTTAGCTCCTCTTCACTTTCTGCCATAAGGGTGGTGTCATCTGCATATCTGAGGTTATTGATATTTCTCCCAGCAAGCTTGATTCCAGCTTGTGCTTCTTCCAGCCCAGCATTTCGCATGATGTACGCTGCATATAAGTTAAATAAGCAGGGTGACAATATACAGCCTCGAGGTACTCCTTTTCCTATTTGGAACCAGTCTGTTGTTCCATGTCCAGTTCTAACTGTTGCTTCCTGACCTGCATACCGGTTTCTCAAGAGGCAGGTCAGGTGGTCTGGTATTCCCATCTCCTTCAGAATTTTCCACAGTTTATTGTGATCCACACAGTCAAAGGCTTTGGCATAGTCTTTGAGAGCATCTCTAATGTAGGTGGAAAGGTGGGAGTCAGGAGCTGGGGGCTGGCGTCCACAGCAAGGCCTGGATGGGCTGGATTTCACGGCCTCTCTGTATCCTCGGGATGTCCATGGTCTGTCTAATGGTCCCAGGATGCTGACCTCGATACAGGGAGAAGCAAAGCCCGGCTCACTCCCTGGAGATCCACCCAAGGGGGCCGGGCAAGTCCAGATGGGCGGGGGGCTGCTTGGTAGTACCAGGCCCCCCACCTCCACCCTCCTCCATTGTTTTCCACTGAGTTCAGTCTCAAACATGATTGTGAAGGAACACTTTGCCAGAACATACGTTCTAAACGCTTTTCCTAGAGCCTCAGCATCCAGAGAAGAGTGAGTCCCCAGTACGACCTCGGATGCATCACAGCTGCTGGAATGCCTTGCTTGGGGCCCCGGGTATCACCTCCCCTGTGGGACTGAAAGAGACTCATCCTCTTCTCTTGGTTCCCCCGACATCTGACGAGCCTGGCTGGCAGGTGCACCCCCGGCACCCCACGTACAGGGCTCCAGTCTCCTGAGCAGAGCTGGACGCGCACACAGTGTGTTGAGAGTTGGCAGAAAGTTCCAGGCATGAAACACTCAATGCCACTGTTCTGGGGTGCGGGGCAGAACCTGCCCCACTGTGTGCAACCCCAGGCGGTCAAAAGAGACGCTCCCTGGGCAGGCAGGGTGCTCCACTCCAGCCCTCTTTTATTTCTAACTGGGCTTTGGCTACAGAGCTTTGGGGTGATTAAAGCAGAGCTTTAGGAAGGAGAAAGGGCAGAGGACGCAACATCTTGGAATATTTCTTCTGCTGGAATCTTTCAGTGAGGAAAAATATGGACAAAATGATTTTTCCACTAAAAAAAAAAAGCAAAGAAAAAATTCCTAGCAGGAGATTAAGAAAATGAATGAAAGGTTTATTAAGCACAGAAGTATTTTGTTTAGTCCCTGCAGGCTGCATTTCACAGTTATTACCTTTCCTTCTTTAACAAAACACCCAGTCAAACAATAGGACAAATTGTCAGCCCGCAGCCTCATAAAGCTTTCCTGAGCAAACCTCCAGAAAGACCAGGTGGCAGTCTTCAGAGCTCTGACTCTTCCAGGCAGACAGCAGGAGGCAGGTAATTCCAAGGATGGTGTCAGGGGTCCCCTGATTTCCTAAGACAAAGCCTGGAGAATGTTTAAACACCCCTCCTCCTGCAAAGAAAAAAAGCCCCGCTCAACAACAACAACAACATTGGATTCTGACCCCTAAGAGCCAGGGCCCTCCGGCAAAGTCCTGGGTAGGCAGAAAGGTCCCCCGGCTCAGCCACCCTGCTCCCCAGTGCCCGGCACCGGGAAGGGTGACAACTAATCATGGAGAGGATCCTGCACTGGCCTGAAACGAGAAGAGCAGGTGCTCCCGGTGGGTTCATTCGCTGAGATGGACAGACTGGAAGAAAAGTTTAATGTGAATAATAATCTGGCTCTCGGAACAGAAACATATCCCATCTAGCTTAAGCGCAGAGTAAAGGAACAAAGGATTCGTAAGGCTGCTACCCACCAATCTACCCATAATAAAGCCTGATATATTGAACACATCCAAAAGAGAAAAAAGTAGACCCAACTACTGCTCTGTCTGACTTAGTCCTCACTCTGGCCCCACGGGTTAGGGAGGTACTATGATTACCTCCATTGTCCACATAGAAAACAGAAGCCCAGAGCAGTTAAGTAACTAGCCCAAGCTCACACAGCTAGCAGAATTCAAACTGAGGACTGTCTGAGCCCAGAGTCTAAGACTCCAACATTTTTTTAATTAGCTGCCTCATGGGCTGGCCTGAATGTTGCCACCAGCTCCTTCCTATCCAAGCCCTGCCACTTAGGATCAGGGAACAGGGAGAGGAACATGGTTGGGCAGGACAGCCAGAGTCTAAGAACAGGGTGAAATAACAGGGACACAGACATGCTCAAACCATACCCCAGTCATTCCTCCAGCAAAGACGCCACTCTTAACCCACACCTAACCCGTGGGGGTGGCTGCCATTCTATGACTCCAGCTAGCCACAGATAATTTTTTGCCCAGATATTCTGGGTCTTACAAACATAAAACAGAAACATCAAGCCTCGTGAGATGCAGCATAAGATGACAAATTCAATATATGTGACCTCCTCCTTCCTCTCCCTTTAGTCTGTGCTGGCACACGCCAGGGAACAGGGAGTATATCTGCAAAGGATGTTGCTTTTTTCACCCTCTTGACTCACCTCTGTTCAGTTATCTGGAAAGTGAAAGGAGAATTGCCAGGGACAAAACGAATAGGAGAGTGTTGAAAATGTTTAACCATTTTTGATGATTCACCATGAAGGCCAGCGCATCGCAATACTGCAAGGCCACTGTGCTCCTGGAAACTCTTAACAGTCGTTAAGTTGCTAAGTCGTGTCCGACTCTTTGCAGCTCCATGGACTGTAGCCTGCCAAGCTCCTCTGTTCATGATATTTCCCAGGCAAGAGTACTAGGTGGATTGCCCTTTCCCTCTCCAGGGGATCTTCCCAGCTCAGGGATCAAGCCCACATCTCCTGCATTGGCAGGCAGATTCCTGCACTGGCAGGCAGATTCTTTACTGATGAGCCACCTGGGAAGCCCGAACGCTCCCAGAGACCTGACAAATACTGATCTCAGCTTGGCAATGCACTGAGCTGCCCCAAGCCAGAAGCATCTTCTCCCACACTGCACAAAAGAGTCAGTGTTGATGGTTGCCCAACATGACAACAGGATTTATGTAAGATCCAGCTTAAGTAACACAAGCATAGCATCCCTCATGTAGCATCTCTGCCTTCATGAGTTGAGAGAGTAAGGGGATTCAGGGTCTCCATTTGTGTGATGAAGCCTAGCAAGACTTCTTTTTAGTCCTGAGTAACTCATTTTCGATGTTGTTATGATTACTTTCCAAAAGCTTTGGAGGAATACTCCAAGGACGCCAAATCTTCAATCAACTTTCTGGGGTGCTGGCTATGCGATACTTGGCAGCCTTCTCACTGGCAGGCAGTGGGAAGACAAATGATGGTTTCTTATTACTGGGAGCAGTAGGGTGTCAGGATGGCTCAGGGGCCTGGCGGTACTTCAGCCAAAGTCTCAAAAATCCCCTCGCCTCTGTATGTCATTAATCCTTAATGAGAAAACAGCATTTACTTATCCCACACAGTCTCCAGGGAACACAAGTACAGAAAATCTATCCCGATGCACAGGATCAAAAGACCTACTTTGGAAGGTGAGTGTGCATGCTAAGCCACTTCAGTTGTGTCTGACTCTTTGCAACCCCACGGGCTGTAGCTCACAGGCTCCTCTGTCCATGGGGATTCTCCAGACAAGAATACTGCAGAGGGTTGCTATACCCTCCTCCAGGGGATCTTCCCGACCCAGAGATCGAACCTTCATCTCTTGTGTCTCCTGCATTGGCAGGTGGGTTTCTTTACCACTGAGCCACCTGGGAAGCCCCCTCTGATCCTGTAGTGCATTCAGCTGCACCCCATTCCTGGGGTGCTCCAGCCCTGCACCCTACCTCTCTCTAATGGAAACATACTAGGATATAGCTGATGCTTTCTCTCTGCTCTAAAAAAAAAAAAAAAAAGTCACAAGAGCACCAGAGAAAGGAGAGCTCTAGAGAGAAAGCAAGCAGCTGTCAGAGCAATTTATACAAGAGACACACACTCAAATATTGGTCTACTCCCAAGATCTACAAAAGCCTATTTATAAATCAGCAGTTGAATTGCTTGGGAGCACCTTTGCACAAATAAATGCTGACCCGGAACATCAGTCTACAGTAGAAAAAGATCCTGAAGGGACGAATGATGATCTGCAGGTGGGAAGAAATGATTCATGGCATTGCTTTCAACTAGACCTTCCCCTGCCCTACTTTGAGCGAGCGGGAAAACAGGCGAATTTAAATATTCATTCGTGGCAGACGTTCTCCTTTTTGTTTCCACCGTATGACTTCCTTTTGGGAAATGTTCATCCTCACCCGCTGTGACTTCCCGGAGCTGCCAGTCCTTATCTGTCCGGCCTTAAAGCCTTCTGTGTACAGGAATGAACATGACCTGTGCCTGTGCCTGAGGTGGGGGGAGGGTGGCTGCCAAGATGACCCAAGCCCCATGATCTTGCCTCCTTGTGCAGCACCACACCTTTGGGTAGCCCCACCATCAAGGGACCAGAGCTGGGCCATGTGACCAACAGAAAACAGCAGAAATGATGGGATGTCACTTCCAAGACTAGGTTGTAAAAGACTGTGGCGTCTCTGCTGGGTTTATCCTCTCCATTGTTCCTCTCTGCTTTCCCTCCTGGATTGCTCACTCTGGGGGAGCCAGCTGCCACATGGAAAGGACACTCCGATGAGTTAGGTAGAGGCCACTTAGGGAAGCTCACAAACAGCCTCATGGACAAGCAAGCTTGGAAGCGGCTGGCCCAGCCCCAGGTGAGCCTTGACAACCTGACTGCCCCCTTGTCAGAGGCTAAGTTAGAACCACCCAAGCAAAGCTGCTGGCAGATTCCTGCCCCAGAGAAATTTTTGAGATAATGAAGGTTTTAAGCTGCTAAATATGGGAGCAATTTGTGATGCAGCAACAGATAGCAAATAAGCCAGTCAGACTCTGCCAAACTCCTGAACACACTGAACACCATCCTTGGCCCACGGGTGGAAACACAATCTAAAGCAGAGCCAGCAGGTTTCCTTATAAGGACTGACATGGAGACCAAAAGAACTAAGTTTCCCTGATGGCTCAGTAGCAAAGAATCTGCCTGCCAATGCAGGAGACACAGGTTCTGTCCTTCGGTGGGGAAGATCCCCTGGAGTAGGAAATGGTAAGCCACTCCAGCATGCGTGCCTAGAAAATCCCATGGACCAAGAAGCCTGGCAGGCTACAGTCCATGTGGTCACAAGAGTCGGATGCCACTTAGCAACTAAAAACAAAAAGCAAACAAAACCAACAGAATAATGGCTGCTTCCTCATTCAACTATCCATTCATTCCAATAATAATGATGCAGCCTTTGCTATGTGCAAGTTACAGATTTAGATTCCAGAAAATCTATAGTTAAAGGTGGCACATTTCAGAAGGAAATGTAATTACTAATTACAGTGTAGAGTGACATGAGGTATTTATACACACACACTTCTTTTTAATGCTGAGGAAATGAAAAAGAGGAACATCAGCTCAGTCCAGGAGGAGGGAGTCTGGAAAGAACTCAGGCAGGTATAAAAGGAAATTGATAACTTTCTAAAGTACTGTCTGGAAATGCCAGCGAGAGGGCAGAGGAGCCTTGCTTGATAAACAAGTGACTCATTGCACAGGCCAAAGCTTTTAATCTAGCCTAGTCCTGGTTGTAGAGGCTGAGATCAGAATGATTCA
Organism: Aepyceros melampus; assembly: GCA_006408695.1. Classification (NCBI taxonomy): domain Eukaryota; kingdom Metazoa; phylum Chordata; class Mammalia; order Artiodactyla; family Bovidae; genus Aepyceros; species Aepyceros melampus. Next base: position 155,999 of record SJXQ01006279.1, on the reverse strand, counting down.
AGAATCACTTATGGGTCATTTGGGAAAACACGGAGTAATAAAACAAAGCGGCCCTGATCCAATAAACTGTCTCTTATGAAGGCACCCAGGTCATTCCCCTTCTCCATTTCTTCATGATTTCTAGTATTTCATCTTGAGAAATAAGCCTCTATTATTAAAGCCACTCTGTTTTTAAAAAGTGATTAAAAAAAAATAGAATAAGATATTCTTTCCTAACCAGACTCAGGTCAGAGTGAGCAAAAATCATTTTTATCATTCCTGAAATTTTTGCATCTCCTTTGCCTGGTGTGCACAATTATGGGAGGAAGTTACACGCTATTAATTGGTGCATTGCAATAACCCTGCTTCCTGTGAAGGGAAGTACGGAGTGCTGCATGTTAAGGAAGCTCTCAGTCTCTGAATACCCAGGCTGAGTCTTGGGTATAAGTGAAGAAAGAAGTAGCAGCTAGATTTTTTTCCAGAGACTTCTAAACATTCCCCTAAGTAACACCCCAACCCAGAACTTTGCAGACCATCCATCAGTCACATGATATTATTGATTGGGGGGACTATGAGAGCAAAGCATCATTCCAGGTACCAGAGGAAAGCACAAGGAAAGAGAGTCTGTCCTCGCTCTCAAAAGACTTACAGTCTTATTAGGGACACCATCAGGAAACGAGCAGGAGCTTACGTCTCAGAACTGGCTGAACCACAGTGAGAGAACAGCCAGAAAGCAGTCCACGGATGCCTGCCAGGGTCTTGAGTGAAACGGGTAGAATTTGACCAAGAAGAGAGAAGGAAGAACACTTTGCTAAGGCCAGAGGATCAGAGGCTGGAGCAGAATCAGAGGAGCCTTGTGAACCAGATGGGGAGCAGCCGCAGGCCAAGGTCCAGCTCTGCGCCTACTGCCCATCAGCCTCAAATCCACACTTCTTCACCTGCTCTGTGATAAGAAAGCTTTAAGCACTTCACCTGTGCAGCAAATGCAACATTAAGCTTTGTCAGCACAGAGCTCTGCAAGAGGCATGTGAGGGGACGGGGCTTCTTCTCCTGGCCCTGGGCTGAGGGGACGGGGCTTCTTCTCCTGGCCCTGGGCTGAGGGGACGGGGCTTCTTCTCCTGGCTCTGGGGTGAGGGGACGGGGCTTCTTCTCCTGGCAATCAGAGGAGCCTTGTGAACCAGATGGGGAGCAGCCGCAGGCCAAGGTCCAGCTCTGCGCCTACTGCCCATCAGCCTCAAATCCACACTTCTTCACCTGCTCTGTGATAAGAAAGCTTTAAGCACTTCACCTGTGCAGCAAATGCAACATTAAGCTTTGTCAGCACAGAGCTCTGCAAGAGGCATGTGAGGGGACGGGGCTTCTTCTCCTGGCCCTGGGCTGAGGGGACGGGGCTTCTTCTCCTGGCCCTGGGCTGAGGGGACGGGGCTTCTTCTCCTGGCTCTGGGGTGAGGGGACGGGGCTTCTTCTCCTGGCCCTGGGCTGAGGGGATGGGGCTTCTTCTCCTGGTTCTGGGGTGAGGGGACGGGGCTTCTTCTCCTGGCTCTGGGGTGAGGGAACGGGCTTCTTCTCCTGGCTCTGGGGTGAGGCTGTCTTCTCCCCGCCGTCGGCTGCGCGGCACCCAGCAGCTGGTCACGGGTGCGCACCAGCCTCGGCACCCCCATCATCCAGCCCCTGTGCACTCACGGTGATCCCCTGGGGAAGACGATAAATGCAAACTTGCATCTACTGGCTGTGGGACTGGAGAGTCCGGTGGAGAATGGACAGGGTCTGGGGCACACTGGATCCAAACAAGAGAGGATTCTGGGGAAGGAGCGGGGAGGGAAGCAGTAATTATTTCCAGGAAACCCCCTCAAGAAAGAGGACACGAGGGACTTCCCTGGTGGGCCAGTGGTTAAGACTCCACGCCTCCAATGAAGGGGACGTGTTTCAATCCCTGCTTGGATAACTAGGATCCCATATGACATATGGCATACAAAACAAAAAATACAAGCCACTCACTA
>SJXQ01006279.1:128857-153823 GCA_006408695.1 Aepyceros melampus | reverse complement strand
ACAGCATATATACCACAACATTGATTAACAACGTTAAACAATGCTCAGTTGTGTCTGACTCTGTGACTCCATGGACTGTAGCCCACCAAGCTCCTCTGTCCTTGGGATTCTCCAGGCAAGAATACTGGAGTGGGTTGCCATGCCCTCCTCCAGGGGATCTTTCTGACCCAGGAATCGAACCTGCATCTCTTGTCTCCTGCATTGGCAGGCAGGTTCTTTACCACTAGTGCCACTGGGAAGCTTGATCAATTATACTCCAATATAAAAAAAATTTTTAAATAAAGCTAGAAGATAAAAGAAGACATGAGGGAAGGGAAGAATTGGCCTCTCTCCCCCCAGCTTTCTTACTTATAGGGTAGACATACTAACACCCACCGTAGAGTGTGGGCCTAAGGAGTCAGTGCAACACACTTAAGTGATACATGGAATTCGGAAATGCTCGTCGTGTGGGAAAGCAAGTGCAGGGATGGGCACCCCACGGGTAGGCTTGGACCTCAGTGGGAGGAGAGAACTGCATGGGGCTGGCTGCAAGGACAGGGCTCCTGGCACCCAGAATAAGAGGGAGCAGCAGGAGGGCACAGGCCCTGGGCAGGGAGGAGGGCCCGCTAGTGACGAGCGGACATCAGCAAGGTGGGCGTGGTACCACCCTCCTACGACTTCACCTGGGGCTGGCGGGCTTCTGAAATTTCAGACTAATCATAGCAATACATTTATTGGTTGTCCCTTGTCCTTTTAGGCAGGACAGGGTCATTGTATTGGGTCATTCAGCATGACCTTTTTTAATGGTAACCTACTACCTTACACTCCTGGGTCAGAGGTCACCCCTGCTCTGGGGTCATGCCCAGAAGTCAGGAGAAAATGCCTGTGTTACCTTTGTCAGAGAACTTCCTGCCTCTGTTTTTTTTTTTTTTTTTAATCTGTGATCTTAGAAAATTCCCTGCAGGTTAATTAAAACCTTTACATTGCAGCCTCTGGTGTGTTGTGCTAAATATATTTGTTGGTTGGGATGTCAACAGCAACTGATATTAGTGCAGATCTTAGCAACATCAAAGGGTTGAGGGAAAGGAGAGGACAGAAACCGCAAACACCGCACACCACAGCTGAATCACTGCCTCGCCTTCAGCGCTTATTAAAATCATCTAATTGTACACAGGAAGCACTTTATTAAAAGGCTTCAGGTAAATAAACGTACTCAAACAGGGCACACTTTTAAATTAAATGAAGCACTCCAATCTTCACACGTGTTTATGAGAATATGATCACACATCGACTGTGTCGAGTCATTGACAAATATAATGTGGCAAAAATGATTATATGTTAAATTCTTTGGTAAACCCCCTCAACACACACACACACATACACACACACATTCCAGACAAGAGACTGAGCAGACTCATTCATCACCCTCTATCATAAAATTAAAAGAAAGAATCAGGATATTAGTCAAGAGTTTCAATCTCTTGAGCCAGAATTCTAAACTTATTGAAATTCTAAATCTGATGATGATGCTTTTTTAAAAAGGTTCCAAAACAAAAAAACAAGATTTTTCAGAATGATGCATTTTAAAGTGGTTTTTTTTCCTCCCTTTGAAGGACAACCCCATTCAAACTTCAGTTCAGTTCAGTCGTTGAGTCGTGTCTGACTCTTTGCGACCCCATGAATCGCAGCACGCCAGGCCTCTCTGTCCACCACCAACTCCTGGAGTTCTCTCAGACTCACGCCCATCGAGTCTGTGATGCCATCCAGCCATCTCATCCTCTGTCGTCCCCTTTTCCTCCTGCCCCCAGCATCAGAGTCTTTTCCAAGGAGTCAACTCTTCGCATGAGGTGGCCAAAGTACTGGAGTTTCAGCTTTAGCATCTTTCCTTCCAAAGAAGTCCCAGGGCTGATCTCCTTCAGAATGGACTGGTTGGATCTCCTTGCAGTCCACTAACACACAATCTTTCATGAAAGAGGTTTATGTTAATTAGAGCCAACTCCCTTGGTTTATCAATAAGTAGTTACCATTAAAAACAAATTTCATTAAGTCCCTCTCCAAAGTTCTGAACTCTCTGCTTCTGTTAATTACCTAACGATTGTGCAGTGTGTTAGGGACCCATTTGGAAACACCAGAAGGAAGGTTAGAGTCGCTTAGCACTTGCTTGCTTGGCTTCTGTATGAGTCAATGTGCAGGGAAATAGCATTTGAACAGTCTTATGAGGGAATCGAAGCCTGGCCATCCCCTGCAGGTAAATCATGGCAGCCACCGCTGTCCCACTGCCCTGCCCCGTCTTCGGCCTCTGTCAGAAACCTCCCCTCATCACCACATCTCAGGGCCATGTCGCTGACCCATGCACTCAGCCTACCCCCTTGATCTGGGTTCAACCACAGGAAGCTGAGCACATGCCCAAGAAGCGTGCTGTGAAGCTGGGTGACTGGATAGGCTAAACTTAGATGAGCCACTTTCTGGTCTCTGAGTAAACTGGCAGTCCTATTTAAAAAAAAAAGTGGACCATGGAAATTTGTGGAAAACCAGAGAGAGAGAGAATAAATAAGGAAAATCAACTGTGAGCGGTGAACAAGTCACCAGCACTGCACGTTGTTTCCCATAATTTAAAATCCTAGACTCTCAGGATTGGATGGAAATTTAAACCTTGATGTATTAGGTAAGGTGACTGCTAGCTGCGAAAACAAATAAACCCAGAAAACTCAGTGACTTAAAAGTTGAAAACAGCAAAGAAAGCTGGAGAGTGTAGTCTTTGGGGGGAGAGAAGAGAGGCTAGTGAGCAACCCGCCCAGCTCTACCATCGTTCCCTAGGACAATCTTTCAACCCCTGCCTTAAGCACCTACACGAGTACGGTGCACCTGCCTTTGAGCTCCTCCGGGGTGAGCATCTCACCCCCAGGTGGAAAGCATGTTGCATACTCAGGGCTTGACCAAACGAGCCAGTGGAATATCTGATGGTTGGGTAGGTCCTGCCTCTACATCCTGTATCAGAACAGAGACATAGGGTATAGGCTTAACAACTGCACTGGGGGTTAATTCTGAACTGACCCCAGTATGGTCAGAAATTCAGGCTCTACAAGCATAAGACCACTGGAAACTTCGAAAGTCCGCCCAGTTTGCTTCTGGAAGGGCTGTTGGTCAGTCAACATAAATAAAGACATGAAGCATCTCTTTAAGGCTTATGAGTCACAGCAGGTCGTTGTTTAGAAAATCAGTGCATGCTTGGCTCTTGTCCCTTGGTTTATGGGAACGTTGGGGCGCTTTGTAAACTGCAAAACTCTATGTTGTTGCTTAGTCACTCCTGCCCAATTCTTCAGGACTCCGTGGACTGTAGCCTGCCAGGCTCCTCTGTCCATGGGATTTCCCAGGCAAGAATACTGAGTTGCCATTTCCTCCTCCGGGGCATCTTCCCAACCCAGGGATCAAACCCGCATCTTCTGCATTGGCAGGTGGATTCTTTACTGCTGAGCCAGTAAAGCTCGGGAAAGCTTGTAAAACTCTACACAGGTTAAGAACAAAAATGTGACTGTTGATTTTCAACAGAAGGGCTTCCCTTGTGGCTCAGCTGGTGAAGAATCCACCTGCATTGTGGGAGACCTGGGTTTGATCCCTGGGTTGGGAAGATCCCCTGTATTCTGGCCTGGAGAATTCCATGGACTATATAGTCCATGAGGTTGCAAAGAGTCATACACGGCTGAGTGGCTTTCACTTTGTCAAAAACAAATACATATTAATTTCCAGTCCATTGTGTAATGGTTTATTAGTAAATCCATTCTTCCTTGGGAAGGCTGAAGAAAATAAACACAATACAGACAAACACCCTTAGCACAGTCTGCCTATTTATTACCATCTCTATGGACATTTACATCCACTCCTCTAAGAGTTTTGCACGCTAACCATCAGTCCTAAGAACATGATCTTGAATCTGCACACAGGTTACTGCTGTAGCCAAGTGTGATCTTACTGGGAATCCTGTCACCTTGTGGAGAGTCAGATTGCTCTGTAATACAGGATGTGCTAATTCCTGACAACAACCTTAGCTGGGAATGCCAATAGTAAAATGCTATGAAAGAGCAGGTGGAGAGATCTTAACTGTTGGAAATAAACAGTATCAGGAAAATAAAAAGGCTTCAGGATTAAAGGGGAAGAAGAGTATAGTGGACAGGACCCATTCCACAGGATATTTTTTCTGTCCTAAATTAGAAGGAGGCTTTATCCCTCAGCCCAGACAGCCCCATTTTTCTGAGGACATTCGTAGACAGACAGACAGACGCCATTTGTCAGGGAGCAACAACAATGCTGATATTTGAATAGGGTTCTCCTTGCATGTTTCAAACATATGCATGAGCTTAATGGAGACAGGCATGGGGAGGGCTTTGAAGTACAGCTGATGACGTCTGCACTGGGCTGGGAGGGAGGGCTGGGGACGACAGCAAGGACAGCAGGTGTGCAGCCATCTTGGGGGGTGTGGCCTTTGGGGGCTGAGGAGGATGGCCATGCTGCTGACCTGGGGCTGTGTCTTCCAGAGGCGGCCGGTAGGAATGAAAATCGCTCGATAACGATGCAGAAAAAGATCTGAGGCTGTTAGACTCAAAATTAGCCTATCTCCTGTATTATCTGAATTCAGGTGCATTTTAGAGAAAAGTAATGGTCTTAGCAGCAATTTCACTGAAGGAATTTACTTGTGATGATATGGACATGTCCATTTCTAGCATGCTACTGATAGATTTTGCCCCCCGAGAAAAACCCACAATTTTTTTTAAAAGCTTTTCATTTCTGAATTTTTCTCTCTAGCATGAAATGTGGTAAATTCTACTCATCCAGGAGTATATTTTGCTATTTGAGGCCGATAGCTACTTCAAAGATCTTGATAATGCCAGTGTTTACAGGATTACTATTGAATACAAATGTCTAAGGGAGTGCATTTGGTTTTCACCAAGCCCGCAAAAGCTTGGTGAAACAGAAAGAAGAAAAAAAAAAAAACTCTTCTAATGAACTCAGAGCATTTTAACATATTCCCAAGTAAGAGCAGCTTTATGAGACAGATGAGGTGGAAATCAGCGTGTCCATTTCATAAATGGATACAGAGAAACCCAGCCATTACTTTCACAAAGCTCTATTGCACATTGCACTGTGAAATGGGGTGACAGATCACCCAGGACCCACTGCAGATAAGCCCCCAAGAGACACTTCCTGGTGGCACTAGGGCATTAAGGCCCCTGACCCAAGAACCAGAATCCTGTCGATGCCTTAACTTTCCTTCCTGACTCCCTAGACTTTATCTCAGAAAAATGCTTGAATGTGCAAGAAGGGACTTGCTGCTCAGTAAAAGCTGGGCACAGAGCAAACATCTACTTAGAAAGGGATCTGTCTGACTGTTTTACAGACAGAGAGACTGAGGCCGAGAAGGCAAATGGCAGGGAGTAAGTGCAGAGCCGAGCAAGAACTCAGACTTCCAGATCCCTTCTGTCCGCAGGTGGAGAGACTGGAGGCGGAACCCCTCTTTTAAGTCCCCCTTCAACAGCAAACAGCCGGGCAAGACTAATAATGGTTTTGGTAAAGCCTGTGTTACATCTGATCAACTCTGCTGAGAGTTCATCTCACTGACATTTCAATTTCTAAAATGTCAAAACATGTAAAGGATCATGAAGTTAAAATTAAATCTCAGGTGAGTTGGAGAAAATTGTCAGGCTTGAAAAAAGAAGAGAGAGAGAAAGAGAAAGAACCTCACTTAGTCTCTCTCGCAGACAGCAGGCATCACAGTGGACAGTCACTGGCTTCAGTAACGAGAGTAAGACAGCCACCCAGTAGAGGACTCCGCTTTCTTTCCTGCTCCCTCCAAAATGTTCGGTGGAGAAATTCAGCCACGACAGGACCGGAAAGTGTTGGTAGAGGATGCTGAGATGGGGAGAGTCCTTGAGATGAAATCCATATATTGGGAAGAGCGAAATAAGGATGTGGGATAAAATAAGAATAATTGTGAACTGAGTGAAAGTGTTAGTCGCTCAGTTGTGTCCAACTCTTTGTGACCCCATAGACTATAGCCCACCAGGCTCCTCTGTCCATGGGATCATCCCAGCAAGAACACTAGAGTGGGTTGCCATGCCCTCCTCCAGGGGATTTTCCCAACCCAGGGATTGAACACGGGTCTCCTGCGTGGCAGGCAGATTCTTCACCATCTGAGCCACCAGAGAAGCCTAAGAATAGTTGTACTTAATAGAAATTCATTCCAAGGACTTCCCTGGAGGTCCATTGGTTAAGACATCACCTTCCAACACAGGCGGTTCTGATTCAATCCCTGGTCAGAGAGCTAAGATCCCATATGCCCTGGAGCCAAAACCCAAAACATAAAACAGAAGCCGTATCATAACCAATTCAATAAAGACTTTGAAAATGGTTCACATCTTAAAAAAGAAAAAGAGACTCATTCCCTCACTCTAAGGGAGCCATGAACCTAAGAAGCATGTTTTCCTTGGGAAAAATAGAGTGTATTAGGGAGGGAGGGGAGGAAGAAGGTATAGAAACCCTCATCATTTACATCCAGAAAGAGAAGAATAAAGAGAGAAGAGGAGGGAATGAACTCACCCTAACCTGTAAACTCCCTAACTCTGAGCTTCTAGAACATTCCAAGGCCCCTGCTTCACCTATTTCGCCTGTCAGGCAGGGGTTAAACACAGAGAAAATGTAAGAATCCCAAAGAGCAAATCAAGAAATCTTTTCATATAAGAAAAACCATAGATGAGCAGAACAAAGTCTGACAGTCATCAGGGAGTGAGTCTCAAGCTCTGTTTCTCTAGGGAGCGTGACATTCTCACTTTGTGAAAACCAGAAAAGGCAAATCTGGATGTGGAACTGCTGATGGCAAGTTGCCAGCAGGACAAGTCTGGTAAGTGAAAAACGGGGGTGTACCAGCGAAGGAGCAGGCAGGCACAGGGTTGGGGGGGGTCTCCTAAAACCACGTGAGCGCTGGTCGTGACTTCCACTTTTATCTTGAAATTCAGGTCAGTTTGAAGATAAAAAGAGATATTTTTCTTTCTGAAAAAGGAAATGGTATTATGTGTGTGTGAGCAAAATCTGAAACCTAAGCAGAGCAAGTCAGGTACAAAGAGTCCCAACTCCAAGATACACATTTCCTCCTCTGCTCTGGGCTGTCATTTGTCACCTGTGGAGTCACAGTGGGATTCACCTCTTATTTGGGACAAAGAGGCCCTCCTGAGACACAGTGTTAAAGGAGCCTTGCGACGCATGATGAGTCCTCCTTGGAGCAGTGGAAAAGAAGAACCCAGCTTTCTACTGGAAATGCCTCCCTCAAATGTAGCGAAGTGGATGTTTGTGTGCCTGACTTTTATGCCACATAAAAGGAAGCACATAGAGAAGGCAGAGAGGGGCACACGGCTATGCGCCCACAACCATGAATGGCGATACCTGAGTGATAGTCTTGGTGCTGCCCTGAGAATTTACCACTAGCAGACTCTGAACTGTCCACCTATGCATATTTAAGTAGCCCAGAGTCCTCTGTTTAGGTCATAAAGTAAGAATTTAATAAAGGGATTTTCCTGGACTGCCCTGGTGATCCAGAGATGAGGACTGTGTACCTCCACTGCACAGAGTGTGGGTTTGATCCCTCTCAGGGAACCAAACTCCCACGAGCTGTGTGTTATGACCAAAAAAAAAAAGATACTGCAAACACTAAAAAAAGGGGGAGGATTTTCCATTTTCCTCCATTTTCCCCATTCAGAAGGGTTTTCCATGGAGTTAGTCATGGTGGGGGCAAGAAGAACAAATTATGCCGAGGTCATGGCAGCTTTCTTACAGCTGTCAATGGCTCTTCCTTGTTCATATCTGGGAGGCCCATCTACTTCTGTTGCTATGGAGATTTGCAGTGGGTTGAGGAAGAGCATGGACCTTCCCTTTGACCCCATAATTTCAATAAGAACATGTATGTTATCTAAGCCTCAGCTATCACACATCTCTATATCAATGAAGAGATCTACTCAGGTAGACATCTAAATCTTAAACCTCTCTCCATTCATGCTCCCCCAGCTCATCGATTTCCAGCAACACAATAACACACTTCCTTTATCAATATAAATTAAAGACAGAAGTCTGCAGGTCTCCATCACTAGCAGCTTATGGGATCACTTCTGACCTTCAACCTAAACTCTCATTTTCATCTAAACTTGGTCTCCTGAGCATGATTTCATCATGTCTGCAGCATATGATGTGCACTGGAAGAGTAATGAGAGAAGAAAAAATTGAGAAGTGGTCACTCAGCGCTATTTCTCATACAAAGCTCCACAACCCAAACCATCTTGCTCAACCAACGCTGAGTGAACTTCTTCAACTGGCCAAGAACTAAGTCCAGTAGGTTATAGGACACGTGCACAGATCCTTGTGTCTACAGAAAGCTGAAGGTGGGACGAAGAGAAAGATAAAGGATAAAACAGGGAGTGTTTTAAAGACATATAGAAAATACTGGCAACTATAAAGAAAAAACTGTGTCACCTGCACTCTATGAACTGCCAGTAATGACAATTAACATGTTGCCTCAATTCACTCCGGCTCTTTTTCTAAAGTTTTCCTCTCCCCATAAGTGAAATTGTACTGAAAATATAAATTTATTTCCTGATTATTTTTCTTTTGACATTTAAGAAGACTATTCCCACATTACCAGAGAAACCCCACAGACAGGATTTTTTCCTAATTAGCTGTTTTGCGCTTGCCCTCCTGTGATACAACCATTCATCACATTTTAAATGCTTTTACTTCAAGGTTTCATTAGGTTCTTATTAAGCAGGGATTGCAAAATGATGTTCCAATGTGACTGAGTTTTGTGGGTGTTTGTTCTAAATCTTGAGTATGAGAAGGTGCTATTGGACTGTCCGTCCACACACACACACCTAGGTTCAAAGCACAAAGAGTTAGCGTTGATGGAAACAGGTTACAAAAGCCAGTGCCAGGATTTCAGGCTGACAAATGCAGAGACAGAGAGCAGAGGGATTGTTGGAAAAGTCAAATTAACTGCTGATCCAAAGCCCAGATTATACATCTATTAAGTACTATCAGGTCCAAGAATCTCTTGTTAGAGGTCGGCAAAGGCAGTAGGCAATGGGTCCTCCATGGAGCTAAAGCAACACGGGGAAGTAGTAAAAGAATTTTTAGGGTTTAAAGAAAGACATGTTTTCTTTAAGCCCAGACATGGGCAACACCAGGATTAGATGAGCAATAACCAAAAAAGATTTAGAAATAGCGTCAGCGGGGGACTCATCTGGTGGTTAAGTGGTTAAGGCTCCATGCTCCCAATGCAGGGGGCCCAGGTCCCATCCCTAGTCAGGGAACTAGATCCCTCATGCTGCAACTAAGACCTGCATGCTGCAACTAAAGATCCTGCATGCTGCAGCGAAGATGCCAAGTGCCCAGCGCAGTCAATTTTGTTAAGGGTCAATGGCTATTATTAACAGCTTTAATCAGATTTTTTCTTGAATCAAAGTCAATCGAAGATTTGCATTATGTCCCCCCTCAAATTCATTTATTGATGTCCTATCCCCACACTAGAATCGGACTCGATCCGGAAATAGTGTTGCTAGTAGTCACGTATGGATGTGAGAGTTGGACTGTGAAGAAGGCTGAGCGCCGAAGAATTGATGCTTTACCATCCCTAGTCAGGGAACTAGATCCCTCATGCTGCAACTAAGACCTGCATGCTGCAACTAAAGATCCTGCATGCTGCAGCGAAGATGCCAAGTGCCCAGCGCAGTCAATTTTGTTAAGGGTCAATGGCTATTATTAATAGCTTTAATCAGATTTTTTTCTTGAATCAAAGTCAATCGAAGATTTGCATTATGTCCCCCCTCAAATTCATTTATTGATGTCCTATCCCCACACTAGAATCGGACTCTATCCGGAAATAGTGTTGCTAGTAGTCACGTATGGATGTGAGAGTTGGACTGTGAAGAAGGCTGAGCGCCGAAGAATTGATGCTTTTGAACTGTGGTGTTAGAGAAGACTTTTGAGAGTCCCTTGGACTGCAAGGAGATCCAACCAGTCCATTCTGAAGGAGATCCAACCAGTCCATTCTGAAGGAGATCAATGCTGGGTGTTCTTTGGAAGGAATGATGCTAAAGCTGAAACTCCAGTACTTTGGCCACCTCATTCGAAGAGCTGACTCCTTGGAAAAGACTCTGATGCTGGGAGGGATTGGGGGCAGGAGGAGAAGGGGACGACAGAGGATGAGATGGCTGGATGGCATCACTGACTCGATGGGCGTGAGTCTGAGTGAACTCCGGGAGTTGGTGATGGACAGGGAGGCCTGGCGTGCTGTGATTTATGGGGTTGCAAAGAGTCAGACACGACTGCGCAACTGAACTGAACTGAACTGAACTGATAGATGTAATTATTAAGCTGAGGTTATGTTCTTACTGTTAATTCGCTAAGTCATGTCCAACTCTGTGACCCCCTGAACTGCAGCACTCCAGGCTTCCCTGTCCTTCACTATCTCCTGGAGTTTGCTCGGACTCATGTCCATTGAGACAGTGACCTTGTCTAACCATCTCATCTTCTGTTGCTCTCTTCTCCTCCTGCCCTCAGTCCTTCCCAACATCAGGGTCTTTTCCTGATGATTCAGAAAAGTCAACTCTTTGCATCGGGTAGCCAAAGTATAGAGCTTCAGCTGCAGCATCAGCCCTTTCAATGAATATTCAGGGCTGATTTCCTTTAGGATGGACTGGTTGAATCTCTTTGCAGTCCTTGAGGACTCTCAAGAGGCCTCACCAGCACCACAAATTGAAAGCATCAATTCTTTGGCACTCAGCCTTCTTTATCATCCAACTCTCAGATCCGTACATGACTACTGGAAAAACCATAGCTTTGACTACATGGACCTTTGTCGGCAAAGGGAGGTTATACTGTTACTTTAATGCCTACCCTACCCAAAATGATCAGTGACCTTATGAAAAGGGGAAATTTGGACCCAGAGACTGAAATCTGGGGCGAACACCATGTGCAAGCTGCACTTAGGCTGCCACAGCCAAGGAACCACTATTAGCAACAGCTCCCCCACTGCTGGCTTCAGAGGGTGGCCCTGGTGATACCTTGACCTTGGCCTTCCAGCCTCCAGGACTGTGAGACAACTTCCTGTTGTTTAAGCCAGTCAGTCTGTGGTACTTTGTTCCAGCAGCCCCAGAAAACGAGTATAGAGGGAATCCTACAAGCAATTTCCCCCAACTTCCTATTTCATGCAGATCTCCTTCCTGATATGGATCGATATTCACTTCAGCCTCCATAGAACACTTCCAGGGATGGGAGCAATGTCCATGGGGCAATGCATCCAATTATTGAATAACTCCGTACAATTTCATTGTACGGGTATCATACTTTTGCAATGTAATTGTTAGTAATGCGAGCTACTGTTAAGCCTTGCTATTTATTTTACATGAAGGTCTATTTGATGTTCAATAAAAACGTGCTGCATAGAAAATATGTGGGCATCTACAGCTTAGCCCGTAACAAAGGCACGAGCATTCATTCAGGGGCAGTGAAATTATTTGGAAGGGAAGTATTTGGATGGAAATAAACAGCTTGGGAGTCAGACAGAGAAGGAGCTATGTCATATGACATCCCTTATATGTGGAATCTAAAAAGAAATGATACAAATGAACTTACTTACAAAACAGAAAGAGACCACAGACTTAGAAAATGAGCTTATGGTTGTAGCGGAGAAAGGGATAGTTAGGGAGTTTGGGAAGGTCATATAAACCCTGCTATCTTTAAAATGGATAACCAACAAGGACCTACTGCATAGTACAGGGAACTCTGCTCAGTGTTTTGTGGCAGCCTGGATGGGAAGGGGGCTTGGGGGAGAATGGGTACATGTATACGTATGGCTGAGTCCTCTTTGCTGTTCATCTGAGATTATAGCATCATTGTTAATTGGCTATACCCCAAAACAAAATAAAAAGTTCAAAGTGCAGGGAAAAGAGAAAAAGAAAGAAACAGCTTCAGAGTTCTGGTTCCACCAATGCAAACTAAAAGGCAAGAGCACACTCACACCCTCCTCTGGGACTTAGCTCCCCCTCACCACCCCAACAAAGAGTAAATCAATGCTAACCGGTTGATCAATGGAGTCCTAAGCAGCACAGTTCATGAGCCAGAACAAAGAGTTTTGCTTTCCTGCTACCAAAGGGCTGCTGCTGCTGCTGCTAAGTCACTTCAGTCGTGTCCGACTCTGTGTGACCCCAGAGATGGCAGCCCACTAGGCTCCTCTGTATCTGGGATTCTCCAGGCAAGAACACTGGAGTGGGTTGCCATTGCCTTCTCCAATGCATGAAAGTGGAAAGTGAATGTGAAGTCGCTCAGTCGTGCCCGACTCTTAGCGACCCCATGGACTGCAGCCCACCAGGCTCCTCCATCCATGGAATTTGCCAGGCAAGAGTACCGGAGTGGGGTGCCATTGCCTAAAGGGAAAAGAGTAGCTCATCACAGAGGCCCACTGGCAAAAGGAAAAATCCCTCCGGAGTAGTCAGGGGCATGGAAGAAACATCTTTGATCTGTCCCATTGCATTCTTTTGTTTCCCAACCAGCCACACATCAGGACGGATTGAGGCCTCAACTGCTGCCGTCTCCCTTCAGTCTGATTCAATAAGCATGTGCTGTAGATACGCTGACCATTTGCCCCAGGGAGAAACAACCAAGTGATGGGAGCAGTTAATCCTTGTGAGTCAACTGCAAGGCGGCGCCTGGGGACTGAGTGACTCACGATCAGAGATCAATGCCTTGGGAATAGATGGCAAACAGATTTCATTTCCAGAAAGCCTGGCTCTGGACGCTGATGAGAAATTCTGTCCCTTCTCTGTAAGGTGGCCTTCCTCCAACATCCAGTGATGAGATCTAGCTGTCTCCTGTAGGAGCAGATTCTGTATTTTCACCCTCCAGGCCTATGAACAATGTTCTGATCCCTTTTCCCCTGGTGGGGCCAAGGGGACTCACAGATTCACATAAACACTCATTGAGATTCACAGATTCACATAAACACTCGTTCCGGACCAGCCCATGCTTGGTGCTGCGACTCAATGCCCTGAAGGAGCCTGGGGAGAAAGCAAGCTAAACGCACTGTCTTCACCAGCTGGCATCGGTGCCTAAGCTGACAGTTCAATGTGTTTTTCACACGGGGATAGGAGAGATCGAAGTCCATACTCCTGCACTGGTTATTTGCTTGCTGGGGAACACTAGGCAAAAAATTCTGGAGGAATTTCATAAAATCTGACAGACTGATTGAGAAATGCACTGGTTGTTGTTGTTCAGTCGCTAAGCCGTGTCGGACTCTTTTTGACCTTATGAACTGCAGAAACCATTTTAAAGGCGATAGCTAAGGTTAGGGGTCCTTCACTGCAAGAAATGAGATCAAGAGCTGTTTGGAGCTGTTGTGATTAAAACAATGTGGTATCATGGAACAACGGAGTCCAAGAGAAAGCCAGAAATAAACACCCCAATGTGAAAAAGCAATGTAGGACGGAGATTTGTTCTTACAAATTTTGTGCTGACGAAATAGATCAAGAAAGAGATTTGTTCTTACAAATCAATCAAGAAAGCGTGGACTCTCCCCAAAAGGTGTTGAGAGAATTGATTATTTCAATAAAAAGTTAATTTCATTGGGACTTCCCTGGCAGTCCAGTGGTTAAGACTCTGCTTCGACGGCAGGGGCCCCAGGTTCCATATCTGGTTGGGGACTAAGATCCCGCACGCCACACGGCATGACAAATAATCATAATAGTAATAATTTTATTGATCAAATGATCCGATTCTGTCCCCCTTCTGGATCCAAGATGGGGTTGCACGTCCCATTCCTTCTGAAGTTAGATACACGGTCACAAGGCTCTATGGCTATGGCCACTGAAACGTGACCAGCAGACAAGCGTTACCTTCAAGTACAGCCCTCGGCGGCCAGTGTGTGACCTGCCACGTTCCCCTCCCTGCTTCCGGGGTTCTGGATGTCCCTGTCTAGACAAGCCTCCATCAGCCTGGGTGCCTGCACACTCAAAGTGGACAACAGCATCATGAAACATAAACTGAGGGTTAAAACCTCTGAGATTTGGGACATTTGTTTCTTCAGTATAATTTAGCCTCCTCCCAACTAACACAAAAATAAGCCCCCAAATTAATGACCTAGGTGTGAAAACTATACGATTTTTAGAAAAAGATACAGGCAAATATTTCTCCGACCTCAGAGTACAGAAAGACTCCTTTTAAAGGTTTTCAAAAATTATAAACCATAAAGGAAAAGATCAATGTATTTGACTGAATCCAATTTAAACTTGTCTGTTTGCCAATACACACCATAAATTGAAGAGATAACTACAAACTGTTAAAGATACTTGCAGTCTGTATAACCAGCAAAAGATCAGTTATAGAACATCCATAAAAATACTCCAGAGATCAACACAGAAAAGACAAACAGGCAAAAAGCGAAATAGGCAAAATATGTGAAAAGACAATAAACATATGTAGTAACTGGGAAAATGTCCGTTAAAGTGATTTAAACCACTTCACACTGGTAGTTTTGGTAAAAATTTAAAATACGATAATATCTATGATTGCCAGGAGTATAAAGAAAAACTGCACGGAGGAGCAACTGAGCCAAGTCTAGAGGCTGAAAACATGCGTACCTTTCAACCCAATCATAATTCTTCTGCTTACTGTACTTCCCAGGAACTCCTGCCCATTTGCACAAGGAGATGTCTAATCAGAAACATCAGGGAATTTCCTGGGGTCCAGTGGTTAGGACTCCCTGGTCTCACTGTCGAGGGGCCGGGTTCAATCCCTGGCTGGGAAACTAAGATCCCACAAGCCACATGGGGCAGGCTTGTGTTTAATGGCAAATAATCAGAAACAATTCAAATATCCATCATCAGCAGAGTAGAGAAGTAATTTGCTGTACGTGCAAAGGATTACTACACATCCGCTTGTGACAGTGTGGATAAATCTCAAAAACACAACATTAAACAACAACAAAAACAATGAAGTTGCACAAAGTCCTGTGGTATATGTGCCATTTATACACAGTTTGAAAATACACACACTTTAATAATCAAATACATATATTGTATGTGTACTTTAAGAGTTCTACAGGGGGCATGGAAATAAACCCAATTAGAGAGGTATTGGGGTCAGGAACATAGGGGGTTTCTAATGCACATGTATCATTTTAATTATTGAGAAAAAAATGAAACAAGTACAGCCCAACTTTAGACTGAATTGAAATTGGACGGAGCCGGGAGGTGGTTCACACATGTTCAGTATGATATTCTCTGTACTTTTCCACTAATGAAATTTTTTTCATTTATGACTTCCTAAGGCTTCATAATGAGCAGATGGTAGGATGAACTGAAGATCAGTGTTTTATTCACCTCCCCACACTTATGTTAACAAATGTAAAATCATTTATCCCTAATTCTAACATTTCTGTACCTCTCTCACATACGCCAGCTCTGGAAGACCCTGGTTCTCAAATGTGGCTCCACACTGGCATTGGCAATGCCCCTGGGTTCCAACCCCAGAAAGTCTGATTAAACCTGTCAAGGATGTGGCCTGGGCAATAAGAGATTTTAAGGCTTGCAGGTAACTTTAATGTGCAGCCAAAGTGGAGAATCACTGCTTTCAAAAAAAAAAAAAAAAAATGGAGACGGAAACTCCGAGTTTAGAATCTGTGGGGGAGAATGGATACTTGTATATGTATGGCTGAGTCCCTTCACTGTTTCCCTGAAACTACTACAAATTGTTAATCGGCTATAGCCCAATACAAAATAAAGAGTTAAAAAAAAATCTGTGGGGAGAACCTCAGCTCTATGACTGTTTTATGGCCTTGGGCAACTGCACTCTCCATTTCTCCATCCGTATGAAGGGGATAATATCATCTATTTTGGGGGGGTTGCTAGAAGGGCTTCCCAGGTGGTACAAGTGGTAAAGAATCCACCTGCCAGTGCAGGAGACACAAGAGACCTGGGTTCATTCCTGGGTCAGAAAGATCCCCTGGAGGAGGAAATGGCAACCCACTCCAGTATTCTTGCCTGGAAAATTCCATGGACAGAGGAGCCTGGTGGGCTACAGTCCATGCGGTTGCAAAGAGTCAGACAACAGTGAGCATACATGCACAAAACACACTCACACACACACATATACACAAATTCACACACACACACTCACATATGAAGAACTAAATAAGAACGACGTGTATAAATTACCCAATACAGTATCAGAGTAATAGCAGTCATAAGCGAGTTTTCTCCTGAGGATTGAGAAATGAAATTCTAATCTATTTTATGGAGGTAGAAATAATTACCATCCCAGATGATCTTATAAGAAATGAACACCAAGCAGATCACTCAGATCCTGGGAGAGGACAGAGCATCGTAGTACCACCCTCTGCCCCCAGCTCCAGGCTTCTTCCCTCTTCTTCAAACCTGGGCCTATGCCATGAAAAAGCCTAACGTCCTATTGCTTTCTCAGCTTTCTTCATTTAAATGAGTGCTTGGAATTTTTAAAAGCCACAATTGGATGTTTAGGCCCAAAATACAGCCCTTCAGCCAATGACTTGGTCTGTTTGTACCTCAACACTTCTCAACTTGCATCAAATTGAACACAGAGTATATGGGAACTCTGTCTACAGTTGGCTAAGTTTTTCTAAAAGAAAAGTTTATTTAAGAAATAATCAATGCCACTTGGAAGCTTGCCATGAAACCTTTCTAAGAGTCTCCATCCCAAATCAACAAAAAGTGGAGATCTAAGAGTGTAGGGAAAAGGAAAAGCAGCTAGTTATGGAGAAATAATCCTGGGTGTTAAAATATATATCAAGGTATAAACATCATCAGTAGAAAGATTACAAATGGCGCAACTAAAAAGACTGGAGAGAAGAGCAAGTAGGGGGTTGTTGTTAAGTCCCTAAGCCGTATCCAACTCTTTGCAACCGCGTGGACTGCAGCTCACCAGGTTCCTCTGTCAGTGGGATTTCTCAAGCAAGAATACTTAAGGGAATTGCCATTTCCTTCTCCAGGGGATCCTCTTGATCACCTTGGGATGATCTTGGGATGATCTTGGGATCATCTCCCAAGTCTCCTGGATTGCAGGTGGATTCTTTACCTGGGAAGCTCAAGTAGCAGGTAAAGGTAATACAAGCTAAATAACTCCCCTCTTATGAGAATCAAGAAGTACTGTGTAAAATAGATTTTTTAAAAAAAATTTTTTAATAGTTAAAAGGGAATACCTCTAGGAAGTGCAGGTGGATTTGGGAGAAGAAAACTTTTATATTTTACCTGGTAGTATCCTGAATTTAGCTGCTAGATAAAGATATTAAGATAATTGCTGTGGGGACTTCCCTGGTGGTCCAGTGGTTAAGAATTCACCTTGCGATGAGGGGACACAGGTTCAATCCCTGGTCTGGGAAGATCCCACATGCTGTGGAGCAACTAAGCCTGTGCACCACAACTACTGAGCCTGTGCTCCAGAGCCCGGGAGCTGCAGCTACCGAAGCCCGTGAACCCAGAGTCTGTGCTCAGCAACAAGAGAAGCCACCACAGAGGAAGCCCAGGCCCCACAACTAGAGCAGACCCCGCTCCCCTCAACTAGAGAAAGTCCGAGCAGCAGCAAAGACCCAGCACAGCCGAAAACAAATGTAATTAATTAATTTTAAGAACAAGTCACAAGAAAATAAAATTACACACTGTAATATATATATATAAGCACAACGTAACTTTAAAAGTGCAGGAAATTACTTAATTGCTCAACAGAAGATCTCACCTCTGCTTTAGTACTGCTTAATATAAGCATGTTATCGTTTTGCAACCCAATGTTAAGCAGTAATTGGCTGATGTACCAATATGTCAAATGCTTTTATAGGCAACAGACTCCAGCCTCACATTTATCTGCATAATTGAAAACAAATGATGCCTGGCAAATGCTTAATTATTCCTGAATTTCATATGAGAACAATGTCAGCATCTTGCAAAACAGAGTTTGATGAATAGCCTAGCTGCAGTAAACCTTTTAAAAGAAAAATACTGACTTTGATGATCTGAGATTTTCAGTTTATGAGGTCATTAATCATGGGAAGTGTTATGTCTCATTTCTGCTAGAGAGTTATTTTCTACCCTTAGGGCCATAGAATGTTTATTAGACTTAAATAAGAAAATGGTTTCCGCTCATGGCTATTCAAATTCTATTAAAAATAATTTCTAAACCAGCAACCATTTCCCCTATCTCTCTGTTAAACATAGGAAAGAGTAAGCTTTTTAAAAATCTACCAGGCTGCCCTGTATAATTTTTCACCCCCTAATGCAGTGAGATGATAATAATACCCATTGATTTTTTTAAAAAAATCCTTTCCTTTGGTGAGACTGCTACAAGGGTGGGTGTCTCATGCAGTTTTGAATTTCAAGAGGACTCATCCATCTTTCGGGAGGAATCAGTACAGGACAATGCATGTGCTTTCTGAAAATGCTTAACCTTTATCATGCCGTGTGCCTTCTTCAGCCACATTATAAGAAAAAAGTTCTAAGATTTCCAGAACCCACGGAAAGTTCATTTGGAATCACCACAGCTAATAAACACAGTGAGCACTTTCTTGGAAGCTTCCCCAAAGTCTGCAGTGGGAGCAAACAGCAGAGGCATCGAGGAGAAGGATGCCAAAGAAAAGAAGCCAGTTCATGCCGGAAACAGAACCTTGGACGAGCTCAAGAACAGAGGCGCCGTCTCTGAGGATGGAGTCACAGAGTTGTCGAGAGTTAGCACGGTGGAGAAGGCGATGGCAGCCCACTCCAGTGTTCTTGCCTGGGAAATCCCACGGATGAGGAGCCTGGTGGGCTGCGGTCCATGGGGTCGCGGAGAGTCGGACACGACTGAGCGACTTCCCTTTCACTTTTCATTTTCATGCATTGGAGAAGGAAATGGCACCCCCCTCCAGTGTTCTTGCCTGCAGAATCCCAGGGACGGGAGCCTGGTGGGCTGCTGTCTATGGGGTTGCACAGAGCCGGACACGACTGACGTGACTTAGCTGCAGCAGCAGCGTGACGGAAATTGGCCTCCCAGGTCTTCTTGTCTCCTCCTCCTATTGGCTCCTCCCTGGGCTGCTGAAGACCAAAGACGGAGGCATTCTTTCTAGAGGAGTTGCATCAGAGCTAAGTCTGTCTCTAGAGGCACCGGGAGCGCCTGAGGGTGGAGGTAAGGAGTCCTACGGAGAACAGAAGTACTAAATGATAGGCTACGTATTGAAAGTGGTGTCTGACACCCTCCTCCCCTTGCTCAGCTTCCCAAACACTGGCAGCCAGCATTTCCTCTGTGGAGAAACTCATCAACTTAAAAGAAAGACCTAGATGGAGTGATAACTGAGTATCCGGAGGACCAGCCCCAGAGGCCCATCAGTTGACAAGCCCCAGCCATGCCTACCGTTTCCAACCTGCGTATTTAGCTCCTTGCTAAACTGAAAAGACAGCCGAGGATCAGACAGATGAGGGATGGTTCTCCATGCAAATCTGGGACCAAAGGAAACAGACGAAATTAACTTGGAAGAAACAGACAATAGGGGGAACAAAAGAACACATAAAAACTCTAGGATGGAATATTCTCTCTAAGGGAAAAAGGTGCTGTGTTCATGCAATGAGAAGAGAATGTCATTTTAAAAAAGAGACATTCAGAGACCAAGAAAGGATTCTAAGAAATTTTAAATGATGGCAAACAGAAATTAAAGAGAAAGGTTGATAGATAAAACTGAGCAAAATTCTAGGGAATTAGCTCAAAAATGAAAGAGATGTGAGAAGTAGGAGAGACAAGATAAGCAAACCAGAAGATCGAAACCAGAAGGTTCAAAAGCCACAAACATGAGTTCCAGAAACTAGAAGGGAAAAAAAAATAGAAGGAAAGAGATTTTGTAAAGATGAATACAAAAGCATTTCTAGAACTAAGGCAATAAACTTTCATACTGAAGAGGTCTACTGAATACCTAGCACAATATATGGGGGATAAAAAGCATACAGAACCGATTTCTCATGGTGAAATTTCAGAACAACACGGACACACACACACAAAAAAGAGGCTAACGGTTGCTACAATGGAAACAGAAAATACCACGTACAAAGCCTCCAAGATTAGAATTTGTAGAACCTCTCCACAGCAAACTAGGGTTGCAAGACAAACAAGCAGCCAGAGAGAATGATTTCAAAACAAAGCATCGATCAGGCCTAAGCCTAGAATAAGGATATTTTCAGACTATGAGGACTTCAAAAGTTATATCTTCTGCCCTTTTTCCCCCTGCAAGCTGCTGGAGAAGGTGCTTCATCAAAAAAATGAATAAACCTGTGATGACATAAATGGGAAGGAAACCCAAAAAAAGAGGGGATTTACGTATACGAATAGCCGATTCACTTTACTGCACAGCAGAAATTAACGTAACATCGTAAAGCAACAATACTCCAATAAAAATTAATGGAGAAGGAATAAACCAAGAAAAAGATCTCAGGCTATTCAAGAAAAGAGGATTCCCAGGATGAAAGGAAGTCCCTGGATGACAGCTGTGCAGAAAGCGACTCATCTAGATGGGATCAAGATGCTAAAGGGCTCCCGGAGAGTCAGCAGGCAAATCATCTATCCTGCCTGCCAGGAAGGAAAAGAAAGTGAAGTCGCTCAGTCATGTCCGACCCCATGGATGGTGGCCCACCAGGCTCCTCCATCCGTGGGATTTTCCAGGCAAGAGTACTGGAGTGGGGTGCCATTTCTTTCTCCAATCCTGTTTGACAGGAAGGAAAGATTTTTCAGTCTTGAAAGACTCTGGGGACGACTCAGAGAAAGTACAAGTACAGAGAAAGCAATGTAGATTTTTTTAATGAGGCAGTTAATTCAGGGAAAACAAAATTGAGTAAGAGAGGAGTTGGTGGTGGTTGCCTGGGACTGAGGGGTTGGGAAAACAGGGAGCTATTGTTCTACGTTCAAGATGAGTAAGAGCTACAGACCTGCCCTACCACGTGGCATTGCAGTTAACAAGTCGGTATAATTAAGCGTAGAGCTCATGTTAAGTGTTTCTATTAAAAAAAAAAAAAAAAGAGGTGGGACAAGAGGGAACTTTTGGAAGTGATGTTGTTGTTTAGTCGTTAAGTGGTGTCCAACTCTTTTGCAACCCCATGGACTCTAGCCTGCCAGGCTACTCTGTCCATGAGATTTTCCAAGCAAGAATACTGGAGTGGGTTGCCATTTCCTTCTCCGAAGTGATGGACTTGTTTATTACCTTGAATGTGGTAATGGTTTCATGTTGAGGTCCTTTAACAGACCGGAAACTGGTGGTCTGGAGTTGACTATAAGAAAGTAAAGGAGAGAGAAAGAGAGGCTGATATTCCTTGGTTTATGCAGAAAACTAATAAAGTCCCTGACACAGGGCTTGCTCTGTTCACAAAGGCCTCAGGAGACCTCTCCATGGGGGAAGGCGCAGAGCACCTTCTCGAGAGGGTCTTAGAAGCCCAGGCTGCTGCTGCTGCTAAGTCACTTCAGTTGTGTCCGACTCTGTGCGACCCCATAGACAGCAGCCCAACAGGCTCCCCCATCCCCGGGATTCTCCAGGCAAGAACACTGGAGTGGGTTGCCATTTCCTTCTCCAATGCATGAAAGTGAAAAGGGAAAGGGAAGTCGCTCAGTCACGCCTGACCCTCAGCGACCCGATGGACTGCAGCCTACCAGGCTCCTCTGCCCATGGGA
Organism: Aepyceros melampus; assembly: GCA_006408695.1. Classification (NCBI taxonomy): domain Eukaryota; kingdom Metazoa; phylum Chordata; class Mammalia; order Artiodactyla; family Bovidae; genus Aepyceros; species Aepyceros melampus. The sequence goes on along the minus strand of SJXQ01006279.1, from coordinate 132,112 downwards.
TTTTCCAGGCAAGAGTACTGGAGCGGGGTGCCATTGCCTTCTCCGAGAAGCCCGGGCAGGAAAGTGAAACCAGAGGGCCTCTGTGCTCCAAAGAATTAGACTGAGAGAGAGAGAGAAAGAGGGAGGGAGAGAGAGAAAGAGAGAGAAAGCAACACACGAGGACCAAAGCTCTGAGGAGCAAAGGTGTTTTAATCAACATGGTGTGGGCATATAAACTGTAGTTAGTCTCAGCAAAGATAAAGATTAAAATTCCAGACTTACAAAACAGAGACGATCCAAATTAAAGAGAGAGAGTTGTAAACAATCACTTTTACCATATGGTTCATAAGAAGGAAGAGGGTACCTATCACCATATTGAAAAACTAATGAAGGAAATGCCTGAATGCCTCAGCCTCTCCTCTTAATTCCTGAATATTCAGGAATTAATAAAGAACAGAGGATTCCTGACAGATCCAAAGCAGCACACAGGAAGCCTCCTGTTAAATGCTTCCTGACAGTTTCACATAATATTTTTCTTTGCCAGTACGGAAAGAAGAGATGGACGTGGGGGTCTCCATGCGTGCATGCTGCGTGAAAAGTCGTCGCTTCAGTGTCTGACTCTGCGATCCCATGAACTATAGCCCGCCAGGCTCCTCTGTCCTTGGGATTCTCCAGGCAAGAATACTGGAGTGGGTTTCCATGCCCTCCTCCAGGAGATCTTCCCGACTCAGGGATGGAACCCACGCCCCCTACGTCTCCTGCATTGGCAGGAGGATTCTTCACCTCTAGCACCAGCTGGGAAGCCCAATGAGGGTCTCCAGGTCCTGCTAATTTGTCACACGTGTACTAACCTTTCACCTCAATACCCTTTCCTTTCTCCTAAGGATGACAACTATCTGATTGCTTGTCTGTGATAAAGCTCTCCGTGTCTACTTTATGGATGAGGTTTTGGTTCAGAATGCTTTGAAACTACTCCTCCAGGACAAAGAAGGAGGTTGAATAATTCCTCCTGTCTTCATTACTTATTTTTTACAACTAGATATGGCTTCTAGGAAAAAGATAATGTCTGTCCAGCTGCACATTTGTTGCCCACAATTTGATAATCCATGCGGAAAACAGAAGTTGGCTAATGCTGACTCCACAGCAGGGACATGTAGGGTAAAAAGCAGATGAACTTCAAAGGCCTTGGTTAGAACTTGGCTCTAATGCTTGTCATGGACTCTTTCGACCTTTTCTCAAGAGTTTTACAATCTGTGAAATGAAGCAGTTGGACTGTAATCTTGGAAATCTTTCCAGCTCTAACATTCAATGATCAGAACTTTAAATCTGGCACATGTTTTTCAAAATTTGGAACCTTAGTTTCCACTCTTTGAGAATTAACTGGGGAAGTTTCATAGGCTCAAAAAAATAACCAGTGGTTAACTATTCTGCTTGTGCCCTCCTTCTGCACATATTTAGCTGCTTCTCTCCATGTAGTGAGCAGACTGATGCTGGGTTAGAGGCATAGTTTGAATGTGTCATTCCATACAACTTTGGTAAGAATGTAAATTGTCTAACTTGGAAACAAGTTGAAATTGTGGACACTTTACTGCCCCTGCTACAACCAGCCTGCTCTTGTCCTCCGATGCATTTCACTGTTCAACTTGGACCTATGGCTTAATTATGACTCTCTTCTTGACTGTTCTTCATAATTCATTACTGGCTCCATGCTTTACACCTATAGTCAGATTCCATATTATAACTGTTTTATCAATATCCTAGTAAAAGTTTTGCAAAATGAGAACCCATTCCACACAATACCAGTAGATGTTTGGAGGAAATAACTTTGATGGTTTCATACGTTTGAGAAAACATTGGATTTAATCATTAAGCAGGTTCCTTTATCTGAGTGTCTAAGACGCTTTACTGGGCTGATGCTCGGCGAGCATCTCTGAGAGGAAGATACAGGGTGCTCAGCGACTCCAACCTGCACAACCAGGCGTCCTCTCCTCCTGGGCCACCTACCTCGATATGATCCATGTCACATATTTTGGAACAACTGTTTTCATAAGATACTCTTTTTAAAAACCATGATTGTCGTAATTTTTTTTTCCCATAAAGTGTGACATGCATGGATGGCACATCAAAGAATCAAGGAATATTTGTACCTCATAAAGAATAGAGAGTTAATAGTATGAGTTAAATAACGAGTCTTTTGGCTTCCCTTGTGGCTCAGCTGGCAAAGAATCTGCTTGCAATGGGGAGACCTGGGTTCTATTCCTGGGTTGGGAAGATCCCCTGGAGAAGGGAATGGCTACCCACTCCAGTATTCTGGCCTGGAGAATTCCATGAACTGCAGTTTATGGGGTGCAAAGAGTCAGGCACAACTAAGTGAATGTTACTTTCACTAATGAATCTTTAGGTTGTTTTATCAAGAAATTCTGACAAGGTTCCCACCTGGGATATAAAGCTACAGTATGGGAAAGGATTGGGCTTCCCTGGTGGCTCAGATGGTAAAGAATCTGCCTGCTGTGCAGGAGACCCAGGTTCGATCCCTGGGTTGGGAAGATCCCCTAGAGAAGGGAATGGCTACCCACTCCAGTATTCTTGCCTGGAGAATTCCAGGGACAGAGGAGCCTGGCAGGCTACAGTCCATAGGGTTGCAGAGAGTTGGATACAACTGAGCAACTAAGGCTTTCACACTTGCACAAATGGACAAGGATTAAGCAGCCAGCTCCTCAAGAGCTGGTGTCCTGGTGCCGCGTCACTCCACCCTCCGCTGTAGGAACAGAAAAACCCCACAAAATTGTGGCGCACTGTTGCTCCCTTGCAACTAGTGATTACAGCTCATCAAATTACAAGCTGTGAGTCGTCTCCTAATGTTTAAAACCCTAACTGAAAGTAATATGTGTGATGACAATATATTTAGCCATGGGAATACACAGTCCTAGCCAGAGTACCTTGAAAAAAATCACATCAGATGGAAGCAGTGTCCCCAACCAGTCCACCATACGGCTCAGGATAATCTCCACTGCTTAGTAATGGCAAATACTGTCCAAGAGGAAATAATCACCCGAGACAGCTGAATCCATCATTCTTTGAGAAGCCATAAATATAGATGTCAGATGTCACAAAAATATTTTTAAATGGTACTTAAATGGACAATTACCAACTGGTGGGAGACTAATGTGGTTCTCTTTCAAATCTTTTTCAAGTTTCATAAAATGTAAAGACTTGGTATGCATGCATGGGTGTGTGCACACACACACACACACACACACACACACCATATACATA
>SJXQ01006279.1:91786-128607 GCA_006408695.1 Aepyceros melampus | reverse complement strand
GGCCGTGAGGAACAGTATGTCCTCCCATGAATGGCATTACAGAAATCAGAGGAAATGGGGAAAAAGGAAAAGTGCAGGAGGTTTTGGCTCAGCATGTTACAAAAACAGATGTTCATTTATTGACTAATAATGTTATTTAGTATTAAAAAATAACATTTCATAGCAGAAGTGTTACTTTAATTCATTTTCCACATTAGATGCTAAGCTTTCTTATCTATAGATATGAAACACCAAAGGGCTTAATTTATTCTAAACTACTCAGAAGGAATTTGAAACGTTAAGCCAGCTCTCAGAATGACCTGACCCTAGTCCAGCACAAATTTATTACCCAAGAGATAATTCATGCTTGGCTCAACCAAATTAGAACTGTATTGGCAAGAGTCAGGGAAAGATACTAAGTTTAGGATTATACAGCATGCATTTTTACCTACAAATAATACTTACTAGACATTTAAAAACATTATCTATAGACTATAGAATCTATTATGTAAACTGATAAACACTCTGCAAGCATTTCCTCTACCATTCAAGGGGTTGAACAGTCTGAAGCCAGGAGTGACAGAGACGAAGTGGCAGAATGGTATCAAGGCTGGGAGCATTCAGTGAATTTTATGAATGAACCCACCACGTAGAGGGGTTTTAGGGAGGATGGGGATGGCCAGGACAAAAACAAGAGGTTTTTGTATCTAACCAAACAAGATCATTTGAGGAATAAACTGAGGAGTGAAACGAATTACTAGAATAACAAGAAAATGAAGAGTTGAAGAAGACCTGGTAAAGACTGAGGGGAGGGACTCAAGAAAAATCACAGGCATCCCTCAGCCAAGATGGATTCCAGCAAGAAGGATTCTGGGAGAAGTTTGCTCCAGTAACCCAACCGTCATGCGCTGCACTGGTGTTCTGAGAGCGGGAAGCTGGCTAAAACCCAGAGATTTGCCCAAGGTGACACAGAGCTGGTCAGGGAACTGCGATCTGCTTCTTTCTCACATCCTGGTTCTAGATTACGTTCGTGGTAGCCAGTTACTCCTCACTGCCCTGGGAACATCAGGTGAGATCAAAGGCTGTTTGGGAAAGGATTCCCAAAGCCTGCAGCCCTGTCAGTTCCCACTTCTTAGAACCTTAGGCGAGTCTGCACATGAAATGTCCCGCCCTTTTTCTTCCTCCCACTTACACAGTGTTGAGAGGCTACTATGAGTCCAGCACTGGGAATACGGAGATGAATAAAACAGAATTCCCGCCCACAAGTCCTCCAGAACAGACAGAGGCACACGGAGCAAATACCATATGAAGGCAGAGATCGAGACTAGGATGATGTGGCTACCAGCTAAGGAAGCCCAACATTACCAGCAGCCGCCAGAAGCCAGGAGAGAGGCATGGGGCCGATCCTCCTCGCGCTTCCAAAAGGGAACAGCTGTGACATCGTGATTTTGGATTTCTTGCCTCCAGCACTGTGAGAGAATAAACTTTTGTTGCTTAAAGCCAAAAACAGAAAAATCACACAAAGACCAAACATGATTTGAAAGATAACTAGAGAGCTGGCTAAGCAACTTACTAAGTCACTTCAGTCATGTCTGACTCTGTGTGACCCCATAGACAGCAGCCCACCAGGCTTCTCTGTCCCTGGGATTCTCCAGGCAAGAACACTGGAGTGGGTTGCCATTTCCTTCTCCAATGCATGAAAGTGAAAAGTAAAAGTGAAGCCGCTCAATCGTGTCCGACTCTAGCGACCCATGGACTGCAGCCTACCAGGCTCCTCCATCCATGGGATTTTCCAGGCAAGAGTACTGGAGTGGGGTGCCATTGCCTTCTCCAAAGCAACTTAAGTAGAGAGTAAAGACATGTTTCAGATGGGTGGTTAAGAAGCCCAAGTGGCATCATACATTGAAAGTCTGAAGTTAGAGTCAAGTGCGTTCTTTACAGGTTTAAAAAATGTCGTTTCATGGACAATTTGGGTTTCTCCTTCTATGAGCTCATAGAAAACACCTCAGTAGATAAAAGATTATTATACATTTCCGTTTCTCCCTTCAATAATCAGATGACTGTAAAGACACATTCCAACCTTAAGATTTACCAAAGCTTTAGACAGGCTTCCATGAATCTCTCTCCTCCACCAGACACCTGTCAAGAAGCACTGGACCAGCTTCTCTTGAAAACCTCCAGTGAGAGAGAAGTCAGTTCTCACTGGATTAGATTGGTGAGAAAAGTGAAATAATTGATTCAGGCAAGGATCCTCACTGGATGCTAAGACCACTGGGTAAATTTTTAAGGGAAAATGCCATCTGCATAGTACCAAAATTCACCACACAGATTATGTTGTGTTATTTACACACAGGAAACGGTGAGACCTGGAGGTCACCCCCTCTTAACCGAGTGATGAGTCAGCATTTCAAAGGATGGGGCAACCTTCCACTCATGTCTCCTGATGGGATGCAACTCCAAGTACATGGCATCATCCTAAGACAAACTCTTGCCCCAAATCTGAATCCAATCACACTTCCAAGCCTAACTCTCAGTTAAAATACAAGTGACAGAAGTTAAATATCACCATTAGTCTGACAGTCAGTCCAATCTAGAAGGTGGGGGCATCGTCCAAGGTAATGGGCCTGCTTTTTTGAGTCAAAATCATAGGGAAAACAAGGTGAGGGACTGTTCCAGAATAAAAGAGAATAAGATACACAACCAAATGCAATGTGTGGAGCTTGATGGAATTCTGGTTTGTAATTTGTGTTTCAAATGATGAAAGGTATTTTGGAACAAATAGAAATTTTTGAGTAGGCTGCATATTAATTGATATTAGAAAAGTATTTTTAAGTGTTTTAGATACAATAATGATATTTTAGTCAAATTAAAGTATGTCCCTTATTCTTGAGGCTTCCCTGATAGCTCAGTTGTTAAAGAATCCACCTGCAATGCAGGAGACCCTGGTTCAACTCTTGGGTTGGGAAGATCTCCTGGATAAGGGATAGGCTACCCAATCCAGTATTCTTGGGCTTCCATTGTGGCTAAACTGGTAAAGAATCTGCCTACAATGCAAGAGAAAGATGCATTCTGGGTTCGATCTCTGGGTTGGGAAGATCCTCTGGAGAAGGGAAGATCCTCTGGCGACCCACCCCAGTATTCTGGCCTGGAGAATTCCATGGACTTTATTCTTAGGGGAGAGAGAGCAAAAAGAAATATAACAAAAGGTTGACTGTTGATGACTCTCAGTGGGTCTCTCAGCAGATAAGCATAAATTAACATTCTTAAGTTATGACAAGCACAGGTAACTGTGGGATTAATCTGATTCTTTGCTCATTTATGTAGAGATTTGGAAATGAATGAAACCATGACTCTAGATTAACATATGGTGCCAATTTACTAAGTATCATAAGCATAAAACTGCGACATATTCCCAAATTATCATGACCTTGCCTAACAATGGTCATATTTAAATATCAGGTAAATTTTTTAAACTTGTACTGATCACACACGGTTAGTGAATTCCAAACCAAAATGGATTCTGTTTTGCTCAGCAGGTAGGCAGTCTGGAAAACAAATCAAGCAAATTAAAACCAAAAAACTTTATTATAAAGACAATGTTTTTATTTCATCTTTCCTACTTTTGTCCTTTTCTTTAAAAAAAAAAAGCATGAAGGTCTTTTATGATGGAGTCAATCAGCTTTGTCAGAAAGTTCTAGAATCTTTATTTGTATAATAAAGGCATTAGCTTAATCAATGTCTTTGAAAGCTCAAGTTTGTGATTATCTAATGTTAAAAGAAGTCCAAAATAATTAATCTCAACCATCAGTCAGAAAAAAATCAAACATCTAGCTTGGAAACAATAACAATTTAATTGACAATTAAAACATCACCACAATAAATAAAAGATTGAAGCACTGTCCTTTTTTCATTCAACATCATGAAAAGGCTTTTTGTTGTCATACATTTAAAACTGGTTAACACCAAATTAACTTACTGGAAACTAGGGGGAAAAAAGAGAAGAAGAAAAAGACTACCACAATACAGAGACACGAAGCGAGCACTGTGGACAAATAGGCAAATACGCAAAATGCACAGCGCCCACACCAGGGCTTTCCAGAGAGCTTGCCCCACGATAACTCACCAATCTGTCGATGTTACAGTTCAGGCAAAAGGGGCCTTTTTTAAAAAAACCTTATAAACATATAAATCCAAACCACAAAACACCTCCTAAACATGACCTTTACTCTAAGTACAAAAGATATTTGGAAACTGCATTCACAATGCCATCTAAACTAGACTTCGGGGAATTCTAAGTGTGTGGCTATATTGGGTCTTAAATTCACTGGGCCACATCCCACACATACTTTCCCGTCATATTTACCCTGGACATACATAGTCTCCAAGTTAACAGTTACAGAGTTAGAAACTACTGTTCTAGAAAAGTATCGATTCTTCCTGAATAAAGAGATTGGAACTGGTTCACTGTCCTTCACCCAACAAATGTTTCATCACAAACAAGAAAAGTAACCTTAGTAATGCCCTTTTCCAAGAGTTATAAATATTTAAACGTTTATCATCAGTAATGAGTTTTAGGCTAAAAAAACCTTTTTTTCTTTTTGGCCTACTTTCTGTGGGCATTCTATTCCCTCAAACCTAAAATCTGCTAACCAATTTCTTCACATAAATATATACATTCAATGTCCCCTACCTCATGAAAAGAAGTTCATTAACTCAAGTCACATAAGCTTATGCTTTTATTTGAAACAAACTGCATGAGAACTTGAATCCATTCTAAAAGGGACTTAACAGGGATGGCAATATGGGAGATTGCATCTGCCCTTCCATTTTGTTATATACTCCCTTGAAGGGCATCAGCTTGACATCTCTCTTGCCCATCCTTTTGCCTGAGCTACTCATAAACCTAAACCATTATATTTTGGTACAGCTCAACAGAACACAGCAAAATCCTTAGGTTCTCGGCACATCAAACCATGAGCTGGAACAGCTCCTGAACTGTTCCTGGGTTTCCACTGCCACAATTTACGCCAAATTGTTACAGGATTAAGTTAAGTGAGTCCATACTAGAATTTAAAATGAAATGGGGAAAAAAATAATCGAAATCCACATATAGTTATAGCAACTAATTTAAATGGAACCCCATCCAGGATAAAGGATGGTGCTGAATGAACAATGTGGTTTAGAAAAGAAGAAACTAAACTAAAATGCTTTAAGGAAAAGCTCAAATTGGATCTCCATGAACAATAACTGCTTTGAGAGAATTTCAGAGAAAGCTGGAGAGCGGAAAATAAACATGGAGGAAAAAAAAAGGGTGTGTGTCCAAAACGAGTGGCCACATTCTGCTTTGAGGTTTACTGATGCAGATTTCCTGGCATTTTAAACTCTCTATAGTAATGTGACAAAACAGGCATACAGATGAAACCACGCAACAGGCCGGGTTCCTCTTGGCAAGTACCATGCACGGAGGGACCAGCATCTGAGCTAGAGAAGATCCACGGAAGTGCCAACCGTGGGCCAGGGGCAGGGGTGTGCACTGTGCAAATGGGTGTGCCCTGGGGCTGCCCCCCTCTTGGGTCTACCCTCCATCCCAGGCTAAGATGATGAGAAGAGGAACCAGTTCATGCCTAACCGTCCACAAAGACTCCGGCCGCCACAGCACAACATGTCGGGCCCCGGGGTCCGTCTAGCAGCTCTGCGTGGCGGCTGCCCTGTCTCTGGGAAGACTCAGCAGAAAAGCGCTAGAAGGCTGAGCTGATCCCTGTCTCTTTTTTGCTAACATGTAAGTAGAAACGAACATGTTACTTCCAGCATTCGGGAAAATCCACCGAGTCAACATCGGATGGAAAACGGACCACAGAAATATGCCCAGTGGCTCTGCTCACGCCACGGGCACCGATCACAGAGACTGTGATAGAAAACAAAGGCTAAGCGACCTAACTTGACACGTGGCAAGAGGTGTCTGACTTCTCGGGCACCGGACTCGCTTATGAGGACGGTGCCAGACAGTCTAGGAATTCGTGGCAGACGCACTGGCAGAAGCCGTACACCATCAGGATGACGAGGCTGGAGGGGACCAGGCTAACGAAGACGACCCCCAGCGTGACCTTCTTGGAGACCAGTAAGTAGATGCCCAAGGGCAGCGAGCTGAAGTACAGCAAGCCCAGCAACCACACCAGCACCCGGATGGACGTCTGAAAGACCAGGGACGTGCAGTTCCACATGGTCCAGTTTTGCGACACGGCGGTGGTCACCGAGTCAAAGCTGGAGGGCCGGTAGAACTCGACCACCGGCGTGGAGCTGAGCGAGGGCGAGCTCTCCCGCTGCACCTCCATGATGGTGATGACCAGGCAGTTGGAGGACGCGTGGGAAGGGCTGACCAGCGAGGCCAGCCGCTTGGGGGTCAGCAACAGCTCGGTGGGGTTCTCGGGCAGGCACTTCTTGCCTTTGCCGCCGCCGCAGGTCAGGTTCAGCAGGATGTTGTTGTCGTCGGGCAGGCTGCTGACCTCGTCGTCCGGCAGGCACGTCTCGAACCTGCAGAAAGGGCAGACGATGACGCCGTGCGGGGAGTCCCCGAAGTCGCTGATCTTGCCCAGGCACTTGGCACACACGCGGTGGCAGCACTCCAGCACCTTGGGTTTCCTCTGTTTCAGGTTGTACCGGTTGTAGCAAATCTTACATTCCAGCTCGTCTGAGACCTGAGACTCGGCCGCCTCCTCTGGCGGCTGACTGGCCATTCCGGGCTCTGTGCCTCCCGTCCTGGCCGGACGGGTCCTGCGGAAGGAAGGCTTGGACGGTGCCGTCTCTCTGAATGATCACATCGTCCGAATCAGGCAGAGATGCACACAGGCAGGAAAAGGAGGACAGAAATCGGCTGGGCATTTTCAGTTTCTGCGTATCGCTCTCTGTCTCAAACAGCATATTGACAAAGGCCACGAGAGGGGTCTGCAAAGGAAAAGAGATTCTAATATGGTGAGCAGTTCGCTGAAAAGCGTTTTACGGAATTTTCTGAGCTTCCAGCGATTAGAAGTGGCAGACTTGAAAGGTTAAATCCCCAGCATCTTTTCACGCGTTTCTGCCTCCAGGATATAGGAAAGCGTTATCTCCATGCTTAGCTTTTTTCAGTCCACAGATATGATAGTAAAGAAGGCATTAAGAATCTTAGTGGTGTGAAGTACACTGTGGGTTCAGCTCAACAGAGAGATTTTTCTCTCTGAAATTGTACAAATTCTGGCCTTTTTGAAGACAAAATGGGACACTTACCAGAAATAGATACATTTGCAGTTAAACTTCATTCAGTATAAATTAACTCTTTTAGAGGCTCATTGGTAATAAACTCCGATTGTCTAAATAATCCCAATAGTGCTTCAGAACACGCTAAATGAGGGAAAACTTAAGGATAGATGTTTAAAACATGTTTTCAGAAAGTAATTTATACAGATGAGAGTGTATTTAAATACAGCAGACTATTCTTACCTTCCCAGTGTAAAGAAATCTGTTACAAGTGTCTTCCTTATTTGTCTATTCAATTTCAAACTTTCTGTTTCAATCCTAGTCTTGCAAACCATGGCTGTACACATATACTCACTCAAAGAAGAGAGACCCATAGGACACCTAAAATAAGCATTATATCCAAGTCAAGTCTAATTGCCAAGACAGAGAAGAAAACACAGAAATGGAGTTGCTCAGCCGTGTCCGACTCTCTGTGACCTCATGGACTGTCACCTACCAGCCTCTTTCGTCCGTGGGATTTTTCAGGGAAGAATACTGGAGTGGGCTGCCATTTCCTTCTCCAAGGGATCTTCCCAACCCAGGGATCAAACCCAGGTCTCCTGCATTGCAGACAGGCGCTTAACCATCTGAGCCAAGAGTGTTTAAACACAGACACACGTGCAGTTATGTCTCAAAACATGAAGAATCACGCACGCATGGCTATCAGAAAGTACTCAAACTCCAACCACTTGCCTACTTTAGCTCATGTAAACTCTATGGTGAACAGAAAGCATGATAGTTGCTATTACTGCTGACTTTGGACAAATGGCTGAAGACTGATGTCACATAAATGGTCCATTCTCAATTATTAGGACAAAGAGAAGAAGTGAAGTGAAGTGGCTCAGTCGTGTCCAATTCTTTGCGACCCCATGGACTGTAGCCTGTCAGGCTCCTCTGTCCATGGGATTCTCCAGGCAAGAGTACTAGAGTGGGTTGCCATTTCCTTCTCCAGGGGATCTTCCCAACCCAGGGATTGAACCCAGGTCTCCTGCATTGCAGGCAGACGCTTTATCCTCTGAGCCACCAGGGAAGCCCCAGGACTAAAAGGGAGCAGCAATATGGGAACTCTCCAAATAATTTTTATTTTGCTTTAATATATGTGATTGGGGGGTAGTAGATTTGTCTTGGGCTTCCCAGGTGGCGCTAGGGGAAAAGAATCTGCCTGCCAATACAGGAGACTTGAGAGACACAGGTTTGATCCCTGGGTCCAGAAGATCTCCTGGAGAAGGGTATGGCAACCCACTCCAGTCTTCTTGCCTGGAGAATCCCATGGACAGAGGAGACTGGTGGGCTATGATCCACAGGATCTCTAAGAGCTGGACATGACTGAGCGACTTAGCTCACAGGCACGTGCAAAGATCTGTCTTAAATTATATTTTGCTTGGAAAAATATCAGAATGTATTTGAATTTCTGAGAAGACCCCTAAGGAAATAACAGCAGAGGGTGGTCATACAAGTTCTGAGAAGTAGAATGCAACTATGCCAGCATTTTAAATTTGCTATGGACCCTACTGCCTTAACAGAGAAAAGCCAGTGTGCAGGTAAACTTGGATCATTTTTTAAATCATGATTCACTGGTTTGTGAATATATATTATCTTCCTTTTAAATTATGACCTTAGTTAATTTTAAACTGCTCAATCTAGTGCAAGAATGTATAGTGTAATGGTTAGCACGGTAAGATGTACTCTTGGTGGGAAGAGGAAGTCAGTCAGTAAGTTAGGCTGTTACCTCTGGCATCAGCCAAAAAGTGTAGGTAGAGTTTTTTCTAATAGGGTTTACTACAGCAACCCACTCCAGTATTCGTGCCTGGAGAATCCCACGGACAGAGGAGCCCGGTGGGCTACAGTCTATGGGGTCATAAAGAGTCGGACACGACTGAGCGACTTTCACGTCACTTCACTTTACACTGTATATGAATGCATGCATTTCAAAACTGCTATGAAAGCTAATTTCTCTGTACTTACCCTTACTTCAAAAAAGAATATATAGAACTTATTGTGACCATTTCACAATATATTCATTATGCTGTATACCTGAAAAGTTACAACATGCCTAGTCACTCAGTCAGGTCTGACTCTGTTTCGATCCCATGGACTATATCCCACCAGGCTCCTCTGTCCATGGGATTCTCCAGGCAAGAATACTGGAGTGGGTTGCCATGCCCTCCTCCAGGGGATCTTCCCAACCCAGGGATCAAACCCAGGTCTCCTACATTGCAGGCAGGTTCTTTACCATCTGAGCTGCCAGGGAAGCCCCTATAATGCTGTATGTAAATTGAATCTCAATAAAACTGAGGAAATGAAAAAAAAATTTAAAGTCTGTGTGTGTGTGAGAATACATTACATTGTCAACATTTGACAGTCAGCTGGTTACTTTAATACTTTCTATACCCAAGCTTCCTACCATTAGAGGAGTATCAGGAAAGTTCCATTAATATGTTGAGCCAAGCACAATTTTTACTTACTAACTCTGGGAATATAAGTTATTCAGTGAGCCAATGTGTGTCTGAAAGTCGCTCAGTCAGGGCTCTTTGTGACCCCATGGACTATACTGTCCATGGAATTCTCCAGGCCAGAAGACTAGAGTGGGTAGCCATTTGCTTCTCCAGCAGATCTTCCTAACCCAGGAATTGAACCTGGGTCTCCTGAATTGCAGCGGATTCTTTACCAAGTGAGCTATCAGGGAAGCCTCACTGAGCCCATACTGAGCTATTATTTTAAATAGAGCTTGCCTTTTTCACAGAACCACTCTTCATTCCTATGAACGTTTAGAGTGTTATGATCATAACGTTCTAAAAATTCATACAGGGGCTTCTTGGCAACATGCAAAAAAAAAAAAAAAAAACTAAATGTTTAAATATCCAATCAAAAAGGCACCTACTTTATCTCTAAGAAGTTTTCTAGAAAACCTACTCCATTAGCTTGAGATACCTCATCAACTCCAGGCTGTGAAAGCGGCACTTCTGGGCAGGACTGGCTGACAGCCTTGAGCTCAGGTCACATCCCAGGAAATGCAGCCAGCACAAGTGTTTTCCTTCTGGAATGGCATAAACAGGGCAGTGACTGTTCCTCTTGGGAGGATGGTGTACCAAGCACTAGGATTCTTAAATACTTTATGTGTCTCATTATAATTCTAAGCTTCCCCTAAGCACTCAAGTAATTACCTAAAATCTGTAACTTTATAGGGTTACAATTAGTGGGAGCTGTTAATTTGTCATTTAAAAGATGGACACTGCAGCTCATTCCCACCCTGCATTCACTCCACAATTGTGGGCCTCGATTCAAATGCCGAATGAAAGAAACTAGACCCCAGAGAGCACATAGTGTATGACCCCATTTTTAGAAAGTTCAAAAAACAGGCAAAGGTAAGCCGTGGTAAGGATGCAAGTTTAAGTGGTAAAACCAAGAAGACAAGCCAGGAAGCGATTAGCATGAAAGTCAGGACAGCAGATACAGCTGGGTGTGGGCTGAGAGGCTTGACCTGGGCGGTACCTGTGAGTGTCCGAGCCGTCCGACACCATCGGGCAGCACGTTTTTCTGTACTGGCGTTACTTTCACAGTAAAAAGTGTTGTCGTTTTTTTTTAAGTCCATGGCTGAATACATTTGCTACTTTGAGAGCCCAGAGTTTTCTGTCCATGGATACTTTGGATCAATTTATTTTTTTCCTCTGTGATCTGAAGTTCATTCTTTTTTTTTTTTCCACAAAATTGAGATGCCAGTCATTTATTTATCACCTAAATATCCAAGCATCGCTATAAATCAATATTAAAAAGGATGGAGTCTTTAAAGTGAGCAAATCTGGAGCATTACTTGATGAGAAAAACTCCTAAACGCATGTCTCACCAGACACAGGGCAAAAAATCTGGTAGGCTAAACTGCCTCAAAAATAAATGCATGTGGTTATGTGAGGTGAGGGATGTGGAACCTCATCGTGTTAATCACCTTGCAGTGCATTCAAGTATCAAATCATCACACTGTGAACTTTGAACTTACATAATATTGTGTACCAATTACATCTCAATAAAGCCGGAGGGAAAATAAATACAAAAGGTAGATTTTCTTTTCCTAGAAAAATATCTATTCAAATATCTGAAGCTGATATTCCTCATTAGCCATGTAAGTTTTTAATCCTTTTACAGATTATCTAGGGTAAGTATATACAAAGAGATAATCACCTACTATAATTCTTATAAATTAATTTGAGCTTTTGGACAAAGGACTAAATATTTTCATTGCCCTAAATGTGTTAAGGTCTATATAATTAAAGCTGCGGTTTTCCCAGTAGTCATGTACGGATATGAAATTTGGACCATAAAGAAGGCTGAGAGCCAAAGAATTGATGGTTTCGAACTGTGGTGCTGGAGAAGACTCTTGAGAGTCCCTTGTATAGCAAGGAGATAAAACCAGTCAATCCTAACGGAAATCAATTCTGAATACTCACTGGAAGGACTAATACTGAAGCTGAAGCTCCAGTGCTTTGGCCACCTGATGGAAAGAGCCGACTCATTGGAAAAGACCCTGATGCTGGGAAAGATTGAGGGCAGGAAGAGAAAGGGATGACAGAAGATAAGATGGTTGGATGGCATCATCAATTTAATGGACATGAGTTTGAGCAAACTCTGGGACATAGTGAAGGACAGGGAGGCCTGGCATGCTGCAGGCTGTGGGGTCGCAAAGAGTCAGACACAATTGGGCAACTAACAAAAATTGTGTGCTGGTTACTACGTGACTCAAATCCACTTTCTCAATACTCAAGTCCTTTGCTATTAAAGATACAAACTTGGCTTGGATTTCGAACCAAAGTCCCTCCAGTGGACATCTGCTGTCCACCCACCTAGGATCTTTTTTTTTCCTTTAGACCACACTGCTCCTTCCCACCTGCCACGGCTTCTTTGGGGACGCCTTCCCCTCACTCAGATTCTGTGCTGGTGACGGTGCCACACTGCCTCCCTCCTCTCCCAAGGCGGGATCCGTGACCCCGGCCGGCCTCATCCCAGGACTCCACAGACCCCGTGCTCACAGGGACCACAGTCTGGGTGGGCATGCGAGTCAAACCAGCCGTGTCCCAGCGCCTTCTGAGGCTTTTTCAGTGTAAAGCCTGGAGGAAAGAAGAAACATGCTGAAGGCCAGGGTAGGGGGGACAGACCAGAAATAAATGTATCGAGGAACTGTCATGCCGTCAAGAGGGAAAGAAGCAGAAGACGGGCCAAAGAGAGAGAGAGGGAGAGGGAGAGGGAGAGAAGTAAGGGAAGGCAGAGATGCAGACAAAGGCAAAAGACTTTTCCTGAGAGCTGAACTGAGCTTCTGAACCTAATCTTGTGTGAGGCTTGCGTGAGTCAGTAAATCCCCGTTTTTTGCTCGTTAGATTTTTTGGTAGGATTTCTGCTACTCACAACACAAAGAGCCAGGATATAATTACCATGCTGCATTTAACTTTGAGAATTTACTGTGTATTTATATCTAGGTTTCTGCTTAGTACTACAGAAATTATAAATAAATGAGTAAAACAAGCCAAAGCCACGAGGAATTCTTTAAAGGTTCCATTTGCACATGTGTGTGCACGTGCATGCACGCGCACACACACACACATTTATATACAAAGCATATAAACATATCGCTTGTGTGTGTGTGTGCTCAGTAGTGTCCGATTCCTTGAGACCCTATGGATTGTAGCCCGCCAGCCTCCTCTGTCTATGGGATTCTCCAGGCAAGAATACTAGACGGGTTGCCATTTCTTCCTCCAGGGGAATCTTCCCACCCAGGGATCGAACCCGTGTCTCCTGGGTCTCCTGCATTGGCAGGCAGGCTCTTTATGACCGAGCCACCGGGGAAGCCCCCAGAAGTCATCACTTTCAGTTTCAGTTCAGTCGCTCAGTCATGTCCGACTCTTTGCGACCCCATGAACCACAGCACGCCAGGCCTCCCTGTCCATCACCAGCTCCCGGAGTCTACTCAAACTCATGTCCATCGAGCCTGTGCTGCCATCCAACCATCTCATCCTGTCATCCCCGTTTCCTCCTGCCCTCAATCTTTCCCAGCATCAGGGTCTTTTCCAAGGAGTCAGCTCTTCACATGAGGTGGCCAAAGTATTGGCGTTTCAGCCTCAGCATCAGTCCTTCCAATGAACACTCAGGACTAATCTCCTTTAGGATGGACTGGTTGGATCTCCTTGCAGTCCAAGGGACTCTCAAGAGTCTTCTCCAACACCACAGTTCAAAAGCATCAATTCTTCGGCGCTCAGCTTTCTTTATAGTCCAAGTCTCACATCCATACATGACTCCTGGAAAAACCATAGCCTTGACTAGACGGACCTTTGTTGGAAAAGTCATCATACATATTGTTTATTTATTAGTGGTCTGTCTATATGTTCCCTTTTTATTTGGTTAATTTCTCCTCTTCACTTCTCTTCACTGGTATCAGCCTGAAAGGCACTCCCTTCCCTCCAATAACTCATATTAACTACCTGCTATGTTTTCTTCCATATGTATTCCAACGTGCATATTATCTATCCATGTACATATAATTGGAAAGACACTATAAGCACAGTTTTTTCCATTATTTTTACTAACTAACTGGGCTTCCCTAGTGGCTCAGAGGTTAAAGCGTCTGCCTCCAGTGCGGGAGAGCTGGGTTCGATCCCCGGGTCGGGAAGATCCCCTGGAGACGGAAATGGCAACCCACTCCAGTATTCTTGCCTGGAGAATCCCCATGGACGGAGGAGCCTGGTAGGCCACAGTCCACGGGTCGCAAAGAGTCGGACATGACTGAGCGACTTCACCTTACCTTACTTTATTATACGATATCCAGTTTTCTGTCTCTTGTTTTTCCCACTCAATAAAGACTCAGAAAATCTCTCAATTCAACCAATACGCCCCAAATTCCTTTTTAAGAGCTGTATAACATTTCACCACTGGATGTAATATAGCCCACCAGTCCTCCCCTGATAAGTATCCATGTGTCTCCATTTTATCCTCCACACTAACATTACTGTGGAATACACACCCATGCATCCAGCGTTTCATTTTTTTAAGAGAACAAGGAGTGGAATTCCTGGGTCAAACAGATGTTACTCCACACACATCATGCTGGATTGTCTTCCAAAAAGACTGTCACACAGACTTCAAAACTCAGTAATGTGAGAGCTCTTCTCCCCTAACAGCAATAGATGATACTGATGTAATTTTTGCCAATCTGAGGGGTGATACATTGTGATTTGAGCGCGACTGTCTTCTCATTTGTTGGCCTTCAGGATTTGTTCTTCTCTGAATTCTGTTTTCACGTTGTTGTTGTTTAGTCACAAAGTTGGGTCTGACTCTTTCGCAGCCCCAGGGACTGTCGCCCACCAGGCTCCTCTGTCCATGGGATTTCCCAGGTAAGAATACTGGAGTCCGTTGTCATTTCCTTCTCCAGGGGATCTTCCCCACCCAGGGGTGGAGCTGGTGTCTCATGCATTCCAGGCAGATTCTTTTCTGCGAAGTCAAGTCTAATCTGTTGGCCTTCTGCGTCTGCTGGACATATATTAAATCCTCACGCATTCTGAGATCTATTTCCGATGACCTACTGTATCGCACTGATCTGTTTGTTAAGCCATCTGTTTCAACCATAGTATTTGAATACCATGGCTTTTTAGTATGTCCTGATACCCGGGAAGTTATGTCTCCTTGAGGAAATCTCCTTTATTAATTCATTCAACTATTTATTAAGTGTCTCATATGTTCCAGACACAGTTACAGGTGCTGACGATTTAACCATGAGCAAAGTCCCTCTCTCCTGAGCTTACATTTCAGTGGTCTAGAGGGAGGCAATGGAGGAATTATTTTCTTGGCTATTGGTGGTACTTAACCTTCTGTTATAAACTTTCATTTCATCAAATTGGAAAAAAAAAAACTGTTGGGATTGGAATCACATCAAATATATAATTCAATATTAAGACTTCCAAGCAATTCCAATTCCAATAGAAAATATATTAAGACTTCCAATCCAAGAACGGTCTCTCATTTGTTCACAATCTTGATCTGTGTTCTTCAATATGATATTTTCATTTTCTCCATGTTTCATGCCTTTCTTTTAAAATTATTCTTTAGTATTTTTAAGGTTTTGTCACTATCCTTATTTATCCTTACTCTTCATTTCTAGGAGACTGTTGCTATTATGGGGACAAGAAGGAGGTTTTGATTTTATTTATTTTAAATTTAGCCACTTATCAAATTCTCTTATGTTTACAGGATTTACTGGGGGTGTCTTGGATTTGCAAGGTATACAATGATATCATTAGGGGGAAAAGATAGTTTTAGCTTATCTTTTCTAGTCTTTATTTCAGTTATTTCATTTTTCTTGTTTTAATGAACTTAGCAGAAACTCTAAGGCAATGTTCATAATTCCCACTAGAATGTAAGCTCTGTGAATCACAGCCTTTTCTCTTTTCTACTCATTCCTGAGAACACAAACCAATACCCTGACCCAAAGGAGGTGCTGAAAACAACATTTGTTAAATAAATAAGTGATAGCAAGGTTGTTTAGCTCTTAATACTAACTGTACATTTTTTTGTTTTGCTGTTTAGGGTGATACCGTTTGTTTTGGTAAATGGTCCACTATACTAGGGCTTATACACCAGGGCTTCCCTGGTGGCTCAGACGGTAAACAAACCACCTGCAGTAAGGGAGACCTAGGTTCGGCCCCTGGGTTGGGAAAGTCCCCTGGAGGAGGGCATGGCAACTCACTCCAGTATTCTTGCCTGGAGGATCCCCATGGACAGAGGAGCCTGGCGGGCTGCAGTCCATGGGGTACAAAGAGTTGGACACAACTGAGCAACTAAGCACTACTATACTAACGTAGTTTCTTTCCATTCTTTCTGTTTTTGATTTATATTTTTTTGTTAGTTGTGTCTATACATTTCATTAAACACTTTTTGGCATCTCCTGATATGACCATATGGTTTTCTAGCCCTAATTTGATCCGGTGAGGGATTTCACTGGTAAGATTTCCACTCTTCTGTTCTTGGAATAAACCCTACTCAAATGGTAAAGAATCCACCTGCAATGCAGGGGACCTGGGTTCAATTCCTGGGTTGTGAAGCTCCCCTAGAGGAGGGCATGGCAACTTGATCCAGTATTCTTGCCTGGAGAATTCTATGGACAGACGAACCTGGTGGGCTATAATCCATGGCGTCTCAGAGTCGGACATGACTGAGCGAGTAAACATACACATATAAACTCATCTATAGCTTCATATGATCCCATTGCCTTTTTAAAAATAATTTTTACTTTTTATTTTTGATCGCACTGGGTATTCACTGCTGCAAGCAGGCTTTCTCGAGTTGCAGAGCACAGGCTTCTCATTAGGGTGGCTTCTCTGGCTGTGGAGCAAGGCACTGGGGCACTCGGGCTTCAGCAGTCGCAGCACAGGGGCTCATTAGCTCTGGGTCGCGGGCATTAGGGGGCACAAGCTCCAGTAGTTGTGGCGCATGGGCTCAGCTGCCCATAGCAGGTAGGATCTTCCCCAATCGGGGACCGAAACCGTGTCCCCCGCATTAGCAGGCCGACTCTCACTCACTACACCACGAGGGAAGTCCCACCATGGCCTTTTTAAATGGAAGATCCTTAATCACTTTTCCAATGTCTTTTATGGTATTTATCGTCTTACTCAAATTTTCTACTTTTTCCTGAGTCAAATTTAGGCATTCAGGTTTCTGAAATGTTATTGTCCTGGAGCTGAATGCAGTCATCTTTTTTAATATTGGTTTTTGTTTATGTATTGGTTTGGCTGCACTGGGTCTTAGGTGCAGCAGGCTGGATCCTTTATTTCTGTTTGGCATGCAGCAGGATCCTTGCTGGCAGCATGTGGGATCTTGTTCCCTGACCAGGGATGAATCCTGGGCCCCCGGCATTGGGAGCACGGAGACTTAGCCACTGCACCACCCGGGAAGTCTCAAATGCAGTTATCCTTGTTATCTTCTTTGAATTGCTCCTGTAGCTCTGATTATATCCTTTTTCTCATTGCTAGTCTATAAATTTTTCACTCTCTATTCATTTCCTAACCAGACACAAATCTTTATGTCTTATCTTACTGTTTCAAAGAATCAGCTGTTCACAGCTGGATCCCAGGGACAGAGGAGCCTGGTAGGCTCTACAATCCATAGCGTGGCAAAGAGCTGGACATGAGTGAGGCAATTTAGCATATGTATTTATCCTATTATTTTTTATTTCATTGGCTTCAGCTTTTATCTTTGTTATTGCCTCCTTCTGATTATTTTAGTTCGTTTTGTCATTCTTCCTTCTCATTTCATGATGAGGTATACTTTGTCTTTATTCTTACATAATGAACACATCCCAAGGCTGTAAGCTTCCACTGCCTATAGCTTTCATTCTACCTCATAGCTTTTAGAATAAATCATGCCCCCTTTATTGATTTCTAGGTATCGTGTAAATTGACTTTTGCCTCTTCCTTTGATACAAAGGCCATAAAGAGTGATTTTAAATTTCCAAGTAAAGTTTCTTTTTTATTACCTTCTCTTGTTCATTTCTGATCTTATTGGATTATGATCAGAGAACAAGACCTGTAAAAATCTCTTTTCCTTTGGCTTTGTTAAGGTCTTCTTTGTGGTTATGTATATAATCAAGGTTTGTAAGTAAACCAGAAAAGAATATTGTGTATTCAAAGGATGTAAGGTTCTTGCATATCTATTAAATCTAACTTTTTTACTTATTCAATTTCTCCATCTTAGAGGTCTGCACGAAGTTAAGACGGGTTGAGACAAATAAGAAAGGCTTAAGGCAGAGCTACTATCCTGGAGAACTCAGAGGACAGAGCATCAAGCCACAGGGAATTAGTTTATAACCTAATGAAACTTCTACTGATGACCTGAGAACCTACTCTAGACCAGTAACCCCTTTATTAACTCTATTTTATCCTTTTAGAAATAAGAATGTCAATCTTAAAAAAAAAAAAGTGTCTCATCATAACTTCATTTCTAATCCTCTGCTTTACAGATTTAATGGCTATGTTCTTTATATGTACAGGTTTTTGTATCTTCTTCATAAACTGTGTTTTTTAAGAATCATTATATAATCTCTTTCCTTATCCTGATTATGCCTTTAACTTAAATAAAACTTAAATACTAAACCTAATATCACTAGTTCTTCTGACTCTC
This sequence comes from Aepyceros melampus, assembly GCA_006408695.1. NCBI lineage: Eukaryota > Metazoa > Chordata > Mammalia > Artiodactyla > Bovidae > Aepyceros > Aepyceros melampus. Next base: position 110,208 of record SJXQ01006279.1, on the reverse strand, counting down.
TGTATTGACCTGGGATCTTTGTTTACTGTTTGTTTTTTTCAGCTTCCATTACTTTCTTTCAAATGTTTCTTAAAAATACCATATAGCTGGGTTTTGCTTTTGAATTTAGTCTAACAGTATCAAATTTTTAATGGGAAAATTCAGTTCATTCGCATTTAATGTAAAGACTATTTGAACTTACTCTTTCCTTTCCACTTGAATTAAATGGTTAATTTAGAAATTTTTTTTTTAAAAAAAGAAAGAAAGAAAAATTTCCTCTGCTATTATCTCTGCTCACCTTGAAGTATTTCTGATTAACTTTTGTTTGGATGCTTTTCATTTGATACTCTTTTATTGAGTACTTTTGTTAGAAAATGGGTGATGACATCTCTGAATTCTTACGTAACAGTAAATTCCTTTTACCCTAACAGAGAGATGGTAGCTTGACTGTGTATGTGATTTTCAGGCTGCTGACCTTTTGTCTCCATGGTCTATGGAAGTTACTCTACTATCTCTAGCTTCTGGGGTCATCAGTGAGAAATGGGTTGCTAGTCTGATACTTCTTAAATGGTAGGTAATTCATTCTCTCTTTCTGGAAGCTTTTAAGATTTTGCTCTGTATTCTTAAGAGTTCAAGAACTTTTCCAGTATATACAGAGAATTTAGAAATCTTGCCTGGCACTTGATGAGCTATTTGAATGTACAGACACAAGTCTTGATTCTCAGCTCAGAAAATTCACTTCTTATATTTATTTAGTTATTGCCTTTCCTCCATCTGTCCTTTTCCTCCCACTGGCTCTCCTGTTACTCACATGTTATATTCCCTAGATCCATTTTCTCTTGTGATTTTGATCCCTTTCTTTATATTTTTGTTCTGTGCTTTCAGCTTTTTCCACTTGAGAGACCGGGCTCTTCATTCAAGTCTCCAGGAAGACTGTCATCTCCTTCCATTCATTTACTGAAATGTTTGATGGGAAAATCATGCTTTTCATCTCTAGGAAGTCTTCTTAGGCTGCATTTAAATCTCCTTATGTGCTCTTACTATATTTTGTCAGGTCGGCGTCTGTCTCCAGCTGCCACTCTACCGCATTAACCATGTGTTCATGGAACCATCGTTTCTGTTATATCCCTGGGGCTCTGGCTGGGGAGCTGCGGGACCCACACGACTACACTTCCACGAGGGGACACAGAGGCCTCCACTCTGTGACCTCGCGGAGTGACAGCAGGCAGCCACCATTTCTCATCATCCTACCTAAAAGACTTCCTTGCACACTTTGAAGCTGCCTAAGAGATCCTTGCAATTTTGGTCTGTGTTAGAAAGTTCTTGGTCAAAACAAAGTCCCCTGTACCTTCCTCTATATATAAACTTTTATAATTTTTACTATAATTACTTCTGTTAATTAAGAGACTTTCTCTAAGAAACTCAAGCATTTTAGAAACATACATAACCTTCATAATAATGAAGGGCACCATTATTCCTATTTAATAGACATATGCTGTGCTGCGCTAAGTTGCTTCTGTCATGTCCAACTCTTTGCGACCCCATGGACTGTAGCCCCCCAGGCTCCTCTGCCCATGGGGATTCTCCAGGCAAGAATACTCAAGTGGGTTGTCATGCCTTTCTCCAAGGGATCTTCCCAACCCAGGGATCAAACCCTCGGCTCTTGTGTCTCCTGCTTTGGCAGGTGGGTTCTTTACCACTAGCACCACCTGGGAAGCCCCAAAGGATATGTAAATAGACACAAATTAAGCATTTTTTCCAAGATCACGTAAGAAAAAAGAACAAAGGGAGCTCAAAAAATAAGCCATCAAATGTGATACTATTTTGTTGCCTGTCCAGGGCTCTATCCTATCCTCTGTCCCACTCCAGGGTCCATATAAATTATATTTATATGTCTCAGGGTGAACTTAGTTTCTTCCAATATTTCTCATACTGGTTTCCTTTAGCCTGACTCATGCTCACAGAGTCCATCAACCATTTTAATTTGGCATTAACAGGACAGGTTATATTTTTTCCCCTTATGAAACAGCAACACGGCCAAGTTTCAATTCTCATTTCCTGGATCCTCCTCCAATCCTGGAAAATAAACAGTATTAACATTGCTTCCTACATGGGTAGACTGTATATTTTAAAGGGTTCTCTAACCAAAAAACTGATACAGATTGAGCAGCTGTCACTTTCATTACCTATGGTTCCTGTTTTTAGAGATGGTGCTAAAGACTTGCTTCTATCTTTAATTTCCTTTTGTGCAAAACTGGAACATCGTTATTCAAACATTTTTGGTTTTTGATCATCAGTTTTTATGACATCTTAAATTCTTGACTGATAGCTCTAACCCACTTTTTTTCACCCAAAAAGTGAAGAGCAATATGAGAGATCCTGGCACTTGCAGCACCATCCTCCTTTGTGAATAACCAAGGTAGGGCACTGATTTTAAGCTCAGCTACTAAAAATGACACATACTTGCCACATAATGCTAAATCACATTCACAAATCCCTACACTCCAAATCTTAGTATTTATGGCTCTTGAGTCTCAAAGTAAACTTACACCATACATGTGGCATCTACCTTCAAGAATGTCCAGTCTTTCCATCCAGAGATTCATTAAGTTAGCTTCCAGTTAGAGTCTGAAAAGCTCACATTACTGTTAATAATTACAAATTTCCAATAATATGCTGGTTTCAGTCCCAGTGATCATAGTGCCCCCTTAGGGAACATTAACAATGTTTAAGCTTTTGTATAGCATGATAGGCTCAGATTGGTGGGGTGGGGGTGGGGGGTTGCTGTGTCTTTTCATTAAGAGCAGTCCTTCTTGTTATTAAAAAAGGCTCTAACTTAGAAAACCCTGGAAGAAAACGCTCAGTAGATGCCAAACACTCATTCTTGAAGGATCACCAGTTGACTCTAAAACGAATTTAACCTCCAACACCAATAACCCTTAATGGTTGCTTGGCAGCCTCCTGAGCACTTCCAGAAAACTTCCGTCCAAGACTGAAACTATTACTTTACCCTTCCTCCACGACCAGGCAATTTAATTTGATGGGGAATCATAATCTATTTATTAGAATACAGCAGAATTAATGACTGAGTGCTCCCGGCTTTACTTCTGGATGAGAGGCCACTGTTTATACAGATGGAGGAGGGATTTAACGATTCATCATTTGCCAACTCTCTTAAACCAGTGTGTATGTCCAGCATTAAGGGAGAAAAGTCAGGTTCTCCTCACCCTGCGTATATCCACACCTGCAATCTCAGGACATGTGGGGAGCCTGTGGCAGGGCTATCTCTTGCAGGTGGTCTGAAATGAGTCAGGAGACCCAGATGTGGGGCTCGGCTCTGACACTGACGGGTTATATGATCTTGGACTAAGAAGGAACACCTGTCTCAGCAGTTGTAGTAAGGATTCAATGAAATCATATGGGTAGAAACATTTTACATAAGTAAACACTATATGGATGCTATCAGAAATTTATAAATAATGTATCCACTGATATTTTTAAGTACTTTAGCATTCTAAACCGGTAGTGGTTATAAGAATATGCACTGAACCAAGTTAGCCAGGTTTTCTGTCTATAAATAGAACACACACCAAGTAAAACACAGGATTCTAATAATCTCCACAACCTGAGGAGTTGAAAAGGAAATTTTTTTTTTTCATGAGTATTCTGTCTGTATAGGACATGAACAGATAATGTATAAGTCTTATTAAGTTTGGGCTTCCCTGGTGGCTTAGATGGTAAAGAATCTTCCTGCAATGTGAGAGACCCAGGCTTGATCCCTGAGTCACGAGATCCCCTGGAGAAGGGAATGGCAATCACTCCAGTATTCTTGCCTGGAGAATTCCATGGACAGAGGAGCCTGGTGGGCTACAGTCCACAGGGTCACAAAGAGTCAGACATGACTGAGCGACTACACTTTCTTTCATCCTTTCTTTTATAAGTTTAGATTGCTTGTCTGGTATCTTACTTTACTCAGAAGAAGCAAAAGTAGAATATAAGAAAATCAAGTGTTAATAGGAATATCGGCTGCAAATTACATTGTTAAAAGTGACTGAATCCTTTCCCATTAGACAAATCTCTTTGCTATTAATCCTTCCGCCATAATTTCCCTTGGCCAAATTTAATAAAAATCTCTAACTATATCAAGAAAGAATAACATGATCAAAGAGACTAACGTAGGTGCTTTGCAACATTTCTACAACTTCAAACTTAGGTAGAAGTAAGTTAATTATTTTAGTGCTGATTTCAAATAAAAGTAGTGCTACACATACACACACACTCAAATGCTCCTTCTTCTCCCAAACCAATGTAACTGCCTATATTTTGGAAAACAGAGGAAACATACCTACTGGTCAAAAACACTACACAATCATACTCCTGAAATCATAGCTGAAAATCAAAGACTTTCAAAGCATTTTAATCAATATGTTAGTAATTGATAGGAAAGCCATCTTCAATTCCTACAGAAAATACTTAAAAGAGCAGTAGTTGGATTTTAATTCCGATAGACTCATGATGTAGCCCTCTTTTCATACCACCTCTTTCATTTAATTATTCAACAAGTATTTACCCAGTGCTTATGACGTGTCAAGCTATGTGCTCGACGTTGAGGATACAAAAGCAAGTAAGATGAGATTTCTGAAGGCAGAAGTTGACTATAAAGGTAATAAATGGATCCTTTTCTGCCTTCATCTCGTTTCACCTCTCTAGAGTTTCCCACCCACTGCCCACGGCCTTCCTCCTCAAACCCTCTCTTCTCATCCCTGCCAGGATGCCACACTTTCCCAGTTCTCTTCGGGACCACTCGTTCTCGCCAGCTCCTCCTCTACCACGTCTCTGAAGGCTGGGGCACCCGAGCGCTTGGTCTGGAGCCACTGTTCCTTCCTATGTGCCTCAGATCATCCCATCTGCTCCCACAGTTTTAAGTGCCCCCTGACAGCTCCCCCTGATTGTGGGTCTACAGCTCACACCTCTCCCCTGAGTTACAGACCGCCTACTAGACCCCGCCCCTTGTCTTCTTAGTAACATTTCAGACTTGAATTAAATCCAAGACCAGTTTTTGATCTTCACTTCTAACCACACCCAATACAGTTTCTCCGTCATGATGAATGGCACCACCAGCCTCTGCTTTTTAAATTAATGATTAGCTACTTTGTAAATTGGGGTAAAACTGCTTTACAATGCGTGCTAGTTTCTCATTCTCTTTCAGGCCACAGCCCAAGAGTCATGCTCCATCCTACCCTGCATCTCACTCCTCACATCCAACCCATTGGGAAGAAGAGTCAATTCTGCCCACAGAGTGTGTCTCCAGTCTTCCAACTGCACCCACGTGTGACCTTGTCCATTACAGTTGTTGTTTGACTCTTTTCGATCCCATGGTGGGACCGCATGGGTGACCTACGTGGTCGTCCCATGTAGCCTGCCAGGCTTCTCTGTGTCCGTGGAATTCTCCCAGCAAGAATACTGGAGTGGGGTGCCATGCCCTCCTCCAGGGGATCTTCCCGACCCAGGGATCGCACCTGCATTTCCTGCGTGCCCTGCATTGGTAGGCAGATTCTTTACCACCAGCACCACCTAGAAAGCCTGTCTGTTAGGATATTTTCTCCTAAATGATCTTCCTGCTTCTATCTTGCCCCACTACAAACTATCTTCTTTGCAGCTCAAATATGAACTTCTAGAAATGTAAATTAGATTATATTTTTATAGACATCAACCTAAGGAGGGATACTTTGTCGTTAAGGTTTCTATATTTTCTCTAAATATTGTTTTATATATGAATATTAATACTAAGCAAAACAGTTACCATCACTGAATAGTTTTCCATGACATAGAGATAGAGTCCAGACTCTCTGCCGCAGGGCGCTCATTGCACAGTCTGGCCTCTGCATTCCCTTCAGTCTTGTCTGAATTCACCACTCATATCACCTTCCTGTCCCATCCTGTTCGCTAGTTCCAGGAATAATCCAAACTCATGCCTGCTTTAGGTTGATATGCTGCTGCTTCTAAGTCGCTTCAGTCGTGTCTGACTCTGTGCAACCCCATAGACGGCAGCCCACCAGGCTCCCCCGTCCCTGGGATTCTCCAGGCAAGAACACTGGAGTGGGTTGCCATTGTCTTCTCCAATGCATGAAAGTGAAAAGTGAAAGCAAAGTCGCTTTAGTCATGTCCCATTCTTAGCGACCCCATGGACCTCAGCCCACCAGGCTCCTCCATCCATGGGATTTTCCAGGCAAGAGTACTGGAGTGGGGTGCCATTGCCTTCTCCATAGGTTGATATGAGATGTCCTTAAATCATACCATCTAGAAAGCCCTCAATATATGTTGAACAAATGAATGAATTTTTTTATCTTCATCATTGAAAATCCCATTTTCATAAATATTTATCCACAGTCAGCTTCAGGTTTAGGCTCCTCAGTTCAGTTCAGTTCAGTCGCTCAGTCATGTCCGACTCTTTGCAACCCCATGAATCGCAGTACGCCAGGCCTGCCTGTCCATCACCAACTCCTGGAGTTCACTCAGACTCACGTCCATTGAGTCCGTGATACCATCCAGCCATCTCATCCTCAGTCGTCCCCTTCTCCTCTTGCCCTCAATGCCTCCCAGCATCAGGGTCTTTTCAAATGAGTCAACTCTTCGCATGAGGTGGCCAAAGTACTGGCGCTTCAGTTTTAGCATCATTCCTTCCAAAGAAATCCCAGGGTTGATCTCCTTCAGAATGGACTGGTTGGATCTCCTTGCAGTCCAAGGCACTCTCAAGAGTCTTCTCCAACACCACAGTTCAAAAGCATCAATTCTTCTGCGCTCAGCCTTCTTCACAGTCCAACTCTCACATCCATACATGACCACAGGAAAAACCATAGCCTTGACTAGACGGACCTTAGTCGGCAAAGTAATGTCTCTGCTTTTGAATATACTATCTAGGTTGGTCATAACTTTTCTTCCAAGGAGTAAGCGCCTTTTAATTTCATGGCTGCAGTCACCATCTGCAGTGATTTTGGAGCCCAAAAAAACAAAGTCTGACACTGTTTCTACTGTTTCCCCATCTATTTCCCATGAAGTGATGGGGCCAGATGCCATGATCTTCGTTTTCTGAATGTTGAGCTTTAAGCCAACTTTTTCACTCTCCTCTTTCACTTTCAACAAGAGGCTTTTTAGCTCCTCCTCACTTTCTGCCATAAGGGTGGTGTCATCTGCATATCTGGGTTATTGATATTTCTCTCAGCAATCTTGATTCCAGCTTGTGTTTCTTCCAGTCCAGCGTTTCTCATGATATACTCTGCATATAAGTTAAATAAGCAGGGTGACAATATACAGCCCTGATGGACTCCTTTTCCTATTTGGAACCAGTCTGTTGTTCCATGTCCAGTTCTAACTGTTGCTTCCTGACCTGCATACAGATTTCTCAAGAGGCAGGCAGGTGGTCTGGTATTCCCATCTCTTGAAGAATTTTCCACAGTTTATTGTGATCCACACAGTCAAAGGCTTTGGCATAGTCAATAAAGCAGAAAGAGATGTTTTTTTGGAACTCTCTTGCTTTTTCCATGATCCAGCGGATGTTGGCAATTTGATCTCTGGTTCCTCTGCCTTTTCTAAAACCAGCTTGAACATCAGGGAGTTCACGGTTCACGTATTGCTGAAGTCTGGCTTGGAGAATTTTGAGCATTACTTTACTAGCATGTGAAATGAGTGCAATTGTGCGGTAGTTTGAGCATTCTTTGGCATTGCCTTTCTTTAGGCTCCTAGATACTCATTAATAAAAATCAGAGATTACAACTTCTACAGGATTGTTTGTCTGTAAGTATCAGGACATCAATCTGAAGAGGTATGGTGCTGCTGCTGCTGTTGCTAAGTCACTTCAGTCGTGTCTGACCCTGTGCAACCCCATAGACGGCAGCCCACCAGGCTCCTCCGTCCCTTGGATTCTCCAGGCAAGAACACTGGAGTGGGTTACCATTTTTTTCTCCATGAAGAGGTATACTTTGCACTTAAAGTGTTTTAAATTTTCTCTAAATGTTTCCTTATACACTAAGTAAAAATGACCACGACTATTCTCGAAACTCACAACTTTCTCAAAATTACAAATAAAGTAAAAGCTAGAAAGGTATTCTTGCTATACTGTTATTCTAAAGTAAAAACAAAGTCACAAATGAAAATGTTTTTCCTTTTCATCTCTCCCACAAGTGTTTTGCTCACTTCCCATAATTCTAAGGAATATATCCTCTCCTTCCATCCTCAATAGAAATGCCTACATATCCTGAATATTTGTACTTACCAAGGCCCACCTGTACTCTGACTCAGTAAAACGTGATCAATCCGATGAACAAAATACTTCAATTAATAATGGGCAAAGATTTTTAAAGGAAAAAAAATCACTTTCTAAATTCTACCACATTTACTATTTGCCTTAATACAAGCTTGGTAAGCAGAAACAGAAATTAGATTAAGTGTTATTGAATTTATTTGCCCTGAAGGGCTTTTCTCAAAAGGCCTTTCGGCCTCAATCTTAATGAACGTGTCACTCTGCCACACAGTTACAGAAAGTGGCTTTATTGATCGACACATACTCAACTGTGAAGATTAGGATAAAGCAAAGAACTTCAATGTTTTTTAATGTGATAAAAATGATGTTTGTATAGGAAAAGGATCACACTGTTAGGAAATAAAGTTTTACATTTATTACACATTAGGGTTAAATGATTTTGTTGTGTGTCAGACATATTAAGTACTCACATCTTCAAAAGATAAGAAATAGGTGGGAGAGGGGTTCAGGAGTGGGAACTTATGTACACCCATGGTGGATTCATGTTGATGTATAGCAAAACCAATACAGTATTGTAAAGTAAAAAAAATTTAAATAAATAAATAAATAAAAATAAAGTAAAAAAAAAGAAAGAAAGAAAACATTGCTTCCCTTCTTATCAGTGCAGAAAATAATGGGTTTGGAGAAATCTTTAAGTCATGAAAAAAAAACTCCTCCTAATTTTGTGGTGTTGTTATTTAGTCATTTAAACATGTCAGACTCTTCTGCAACCCCATGGACTGTAGCCTGCCAGGCTACTCCATCCTTGAGATTTTCCAGGCAAGAATACTGGAGTGGATTGCCATTTCCTTCTCCAGGGGATCTTCCCAACTCAGAGATAGAATCTTCATCTCCTGCATTGGTGGACAGGTTCTTTACCACTGAGCCACCTGCTCAAGCGCCCCAGGCGGCTCAGTGGTAAAGAATCGCCTGCCAATGCAGGAAATCAAGAGATTGGAGTTCGATCCCTGGGTTGGGAAGATCCCCTGGAGCAGGAAATGGCAACCAACTTGAGTATCCTTGCCTGAAAAGTCCCATGGAAAGAGGAGCCTGGTGGGCTACAGTCCATGGAGTTGCCAAAAGCACACACACACACACACACACACACACACCAGTTTTACGGTTGAGAGAAAAGGGGTTCAGCTTCTGGTATCTGAAGATGGTCAGAATTCATCTGGAAAATCTTTCCAGAAAAAAGGGAAACTTGTGGTGTGGCAAGATATATTAAATAGAGAAACGTTATAAAGTAGTCTAAAGCAAGGACAGCCAGCAGATATAGGGCCAGAGCAGAGACAGGGTATAGCTGAAGATGGAAACAGAGAGGGATCCATAGACAACTTTCAGAAGGCTTTAAACCCATCTTCAAGATCCTTTCATTGATCAGCCAACCACCAGGGACTTCAAGAGGGACAGGATTACATTGAAAGGTACCTCAGGAACATGGCATACTCTCTTTTCTTGGATTTTATCTTCAGTTGTTAAAAAAAAAAATTAGTCAATGTTTAAACATCTCATCCTTGACAATAAATATAGAAATAGAAACACTGGAGCTCAGCGTTGGAGACTAGGCTCTAGAATCAAGTGCAGAGCGGGGATTACTAAAACCGTGAAAGCAAGACTGGCAAACCATGAGCTTCCCAAGCAAGTCAGAGAGAAACGCGGAGGTGAGATCAAACAAGATCCGGACACATTGCTGGTGGGTTGGGAAAAGAGAGGAGAGGGAAGCAAGCAAGAAGAGGATGAGAAGAAAAACTAAAGGTCGCCCCTAAATCCAAGGAAAGAGAGGGTGACAAGGAGCTGTCAAAAGCAGCAGCAGGGCAGCAATACCAACACTTAAAGGAGACCTCACAGAACCTCACATAACAGGGGAGACAGAGCCTGTGGGTTTAGGGTGAAAGTCTGGCCACAACAGAGAGAAAATAAGAGCGAACTCAGCGCTAAAACAGAGAGAGGAAGCAAGAAGGAGCACAGAACAGTCCACTGATCGAAGTGAACTTTGGATGATTCACCAGGAGACAGCATTTCAACATTTCTGACAATGTTAAATTTGGGCTCTTTAAATGTGTCTGTTTTTTTCCCCACTTGGCACTAATGAAAAACCAGAGGGTATTAAATCAAATTTCAGATTGCAGGCTAACTAAATAATATTGCATTGTGAACACTTAAATGTCAATCTCGCTTGATAGCAGTGACTTAGCCATGATTAAAAACAAATGTTTTAACACAGATTAAAAACTATGGAAAGCTATGTGAAAGAATCTCACTGTTGAATTTGAAAAATGTGTTTTTCTTACCTAATAAAACTGGAAACCAGAGCATCATGGATTCTACAGCTGCAGAAGGAGACCACTTATTCTGTAACAACTGTACATCAGAGCCTTTCTGCCAGGGAGATAAAGATGCCTGGGAGGAAAGGATCCAGGACTGGGTCTGACACAGAATGGGCACTCATTTAACACCTGCCAAAGGAAAATATTTGAGGACATCTGTCCTTGAGATTTGGGATTTAGATTCACTCAAAGACACACAAAATAATAATAATAAAATAAAGATGTCTGGGAAGTGCCACACGGCTGCAGTTTGACTATCAAGACAACAGCCACAAGGCTCTTCTGAGCATGTACAGGGACCAAGTCTAGGAGGCCTGAACATCGACTATGTCAAAGATCTGGAATTCCATGATGGTGCTTTAAAAACAAAATGATCACCTCTGGAAGAGGCTACGAAACCGACACCTTATTCTAAAGATGGATAATAAACAAAGGGAAAGACTCCAGTATTTACCCTGCTTTTCCTTTACAAACAGTTGCTTAGAGGAGCCGAATAACGGATGAGGTCAAATTCTTTACAGAAGCCTTTCAGTGAATAAACAAAGAAAGAATGATAGAATCATATTATCTTGCCACCCCTTATGAAATAATTGATGTAGGTCAGGAGTCAGCATAAAAAAGTGGCCAACAGGCCAGAACTAATCTGGTAAATAAAGTTTTTAGGAATACAGTTATGCCCAGTTATTTACATGTTACCTAAGGCTGCTGTGTGCAATGATGGAGACTATATGGTTCTCAAAGTCCGAAATGTTCACTAACCGGCCCTTTACAGAAAGAGTCTACCAGCCCCTGATCTAGACAATAATTACCAACGATGGCTAAAACCACCAGGCACAAAGCAGATGGGGGAGTTTATAATGGATGTGTCAGGCTGACGACACTTGTTCACAGGTCAAACTTCACCCTACACACAGGAAGGCCAGGTAGCATGTGCCCCCGATGTCCTGCAGGAGAAAGTATATGTGTGCGTGCTCAGTCAGCTGTGTCCAACTCTTCGCAACCCCATGGACTGTAGCCCACCAGGCTCCTCTGTCCATGGGATTCTCCAGGCAAGAAAGCTGGAGTGGGTTGCCATTTACTCCTCCAGAGGATGTTCCTGATCCAGGGATCGAACCCATGTCTCTGGCACTGCAGGCGGATTCTTTATCATTGAGCCACCAGGGAAGGTCACTAGAAAGGATATGTCCCCTACCCCCAAATCTTGCTCCAAAATGGAAAATCTGCCAAAGCTCTGATTCTAATTATCAGTTTACGGGAAATACAGGGGACAGGAAAATTAAGCTACACCAGGGCGTTATAATTAGCAAAAATTCATACTGTAGGAAATTCTACAAGTGAAGAATTTGGTTTCTGCAAGAAATCACAAGAGTAGGGAGAAAAGGGTGAACCTATAGATTAAGAGTCCTGAGACATTTACCAACTAAGAGCATGCGTGGTCCTTATTTGGATCTGATTCTAACACACCAACTGAGAAAACATTTACAAGACAATCAGGGAAATCTGAATACTCATCAGATATTTGATGACAGCAAAGAATGCTGTTTTCTGGTGTGCTAATAGCATTGTGTTTGTTTGGTTTTTTTTTTCCACAAAGGCAAGTCTCTTTATTGTTTTAAAGATACACTCTGGCATAGTCACAGGTGAAATAATAAGACATCTGGGCTTTGTTTAAAGTGATCCAGGGGGAGGGGTAGATAAAAGAGGCTAGATTGGCCATATGTTGACCATTGTTAAGCCTTCATGATTAGTAAAACAGGGATTCATTTTACCATTTTCTCTACTTTTGAATACATTTAAAGTTTTTCCATAAGAAAAAGACAAAAATAAAAACCACTAGCCAAGCTTTCTGTCCCTACTTGCCAGTGTTTGTGTTCAGGGATACTTACTCTGTCCTGCTGCCCATCCACCATGGATGTGGGCTTAGTTGCTCAGTCATGTCCGACACTTTGCAGCCCCATGACAGTAGCCCGCCAGGCTTCTCTGTCCACGGGGATTCTCCAGGCAAGAAGACTGGAGTGGGTTGCCATTTCCTTCTCCAGCAGATATTCCCATCCCAGTAATTGAACCTGCATCTCCCACATTGTAGATGGATTCCTAACCACTGAGCCACCAGGGAAGCCCAATCAACACCCAAAACAGCATAAATGAAAAGATTTGACATAAGTAACAAAAATGGTGCATTTTAATCTTTGAAATTTTTAAAATGCTCTAATGGTAGCATTTAGGCAAAATAAATAAATAAATAAAATAAAGGTTTGGGTTTTTTTTTCAGATGTGTGTTGCTTTTTTTTTTTTTTTTTCTTGCACTTCCCAGGTGGCGCTGGTGGTAAAGAACCCACCTGCAGATGCAGGAGACATAAGAGATGCGGATTCAGTCCCCTGGGTCGGGAAGATGCCCTGCAGGAGGGCCTGGCAACCCACTCCAGTATTCCTGCCTGGAGAAGCCCACGGACAGAGGAGCCTGGCGGGGTACAGTCCATGGGGTCACAAAGAGCCGGACAGGACTGAAGCGACTTAGCACGCACGCGTGTTGGCCGTTGTGTTGTTATTGTCATGTTGCTGTTCCTTTATTTTTGCTGAAGCTATAGCACTGGGGCTAGGGCGGAGGGGGAGGGTCACTAAAAGCGATCTGGCAGATGGAGGCAGAAGTGTCTATACAGAGAGCTCTGCTAAGTCATTAACGGGCTCAAGGACACTGCTGAGTACTGTCATCTCCACTCACGGACAACTTCACCTTTTAAGGTTATTTTTCTAAAGGAATGCAGTGGAGACGCTGTGGAAGTTTGACATTTGATAAATATGCTCTATGATAAGGACAGTTTAGGGTAAATTTCCAAATTGGGCCACAATAATTTGTCTATTCCAATCCCAGCTCTGTCCAATGAGCAGACTCTGGAATCTTGGAGTAAATCATTTGGGGAAATCACTTACCCTTTCTGGGTCATGACGTTTTCATCCAAGAAATTAAGATTCTGGATTTGATGGCTAAAGACCTCCCTGTTCCAACATTACAAGGATCTAGGATTAGGGCTGGCCTTTCCATAAGTATTAGAGTGTCAGCAGTCATTCAAATGACAGCTGAGAGCATTGAACAGTCTAACTTTCTCGCTATTCGGAGTTTATTAGACCTTACTAAATTTTCCCCTTAGGATCTGACACCTAGTAAGCAGCTTATCGATATTAACTGCTACTAATGTAAATTACTTCTAAGAAAAGTAGATTGCTGTATAACAATATAACACAGGTATATCAGAGTAGGTGAATGTAATTTCTGTGTATCTAACAATTTTTTGAAGACTTTAATTTTTTCAGAGCAGTTTAAGATTCACAACAAAATTGAGAGGAAGGTACAAAGATTTCCCACATACCCTTTCCCATCACACCTGCACAGCCCCCCACACAATCCATATCATTCATCTGAGCAGTATATTTGTTACAACTGATGAATCTTACCTAATTACTTTTAAAAGCTATTTTCAAAATTGAGTTTTACTTTTTATAATATAATGAAAAGTATTAGATCCAAAATAAACTAGCTCTAAAAATTAAACATTCTGTGTTGTTTCACTTAAAAAAAAACACACAAAAAACCTAAACAATAATTTGACACTATAATTTAAATATTTGTGTTTTCCAAATTGTAAAAACAATATAATTCTTGGCTGTTATTCAGTCACTCAGTCGTGTCAAACTCTTTGTGACCCCCTGGACATGCCAGGCCTCCTTTCCTTCACTATGTCCCAGAGTTTGCTCAAATTCATGTCCATTGAGTTGATGATGTCATCCAATCATCTCATCCTCTGTCACCCACTTTTCCTCCTGCCCTCAATCTTTCCCAGCATCAGGGTCTTTTCCAATGAGTCAGCTCTCCGCATCAAGTGGCCAAAGTATCAGAGCTTTAGGCTCAACAAGAGTCTTCCCAATGAATACTCAGGGTTGATTTCCTTTAGGAATGACTGGTTTAATCCCCTTGCTGTCCAAAGGACTCCCAAGAGTCTTCTCCAGCACCACAGTTGGAAAGCAGCAATTCTTTGACGCTCAGCCTTCATTATGGTCCAACTTGCACATGCATACATGACTACTGGAGAAACCATAGTTTTGACTATACAGACCTTTGTCAGCAAAGTGATCTCTCTGCTTTTTAATACACTGTCTAGGTTGGTCATAGCTTTTCTTTCAAGAACCAAGTGTCTTTTAATTTCATGGCTGCAGTCACCAAATTCAGTGATTTTGGAGCCCAAGAAAATAAAGTCTGTCACTGTTTCCATTGTTTCCCCATCTATTTGCCATGAAGTGATGCATATTAAAAAGCAGAGACATTACTTTGTCAACAAAGGTCCATCTAGTCAAGGCTATGGTTTTTCCAGTGGTCATGTATGGATATGAGAGTTGGACTATAAGGAAAGCTGAATGCAGAACTGATGCTTTTGAACTGTGGTGTTGCAGAAGACTCTTGAGAGTCCCTTGGACTGCAAGGAGATCCAACCAGTCCATCCTAAAGGGGATCAGTCCTGGATGTTCATTGGAAGGACTGATGTTGAAGCTGAAACTCCAATACTTTGGCCATCTGATGCAAAAAGCTGACTCATTGGAAAAGACCCTGATGCTGGGAAAGATTGAGGGCAGGAGGAGAAGGGGACGACAGAGGATGAGATGGTTGGATGGCATCACCGATACAATGAACATGGGTTTGGGTGGGCTCTGGGAGTTGGTGACGGACAGGGAGGCTTGGCGTGCTGCGGTTCATGGGTTGCAAAGAGTTGGATACTGAGCGACTGAACTGAACTGATGGGACTGGATGCCATGATCTTCGTTTTTTGAATGTTGAGTTTTAAGCCAGCTTTTTCACTCTCCTCTTTCACCTTCATCAAGAGGCTCTTTAGTTCTTCTATGCTTTCTGCTATTAGGGTGGTGTCATCTGCATATCTGAGGTTATTGATATTTCTCCTGGTAATCTTGATTCCAACTTGAGATTCATCCAGACTAGCATTTCGCATGATGTACTCTGTATGTAAGTTAAATAAGCAGGGTGACAATATACAGTCTTGACGTTCTCCTTTCCCAATTTGGAACCATGTCCAATTCTAACTGTTGTTCCATGTCTGCTGTTCCACGTCCAATTCTAACTGCTGCTTCTTGACCCGCAAACAGGTTTCTCAAGAGGTAGATAAGGTGGTCTGGTATTCTCATCTCTTTCAGAATTTTCCATAGTTTGCTGTGACCCACACACTAAAAGTCATTATCAAATTTTTGTAAAATTTCCTTATATAGTCATGATTGATTTTACTGTAAGAAATAATTCAAAATAAAGCATTCATAAGACCAAAATTATAATAACACTGCAGATCAGTTTATGCAAAACATTTTTATCTCTTAGCTACTGATACATTTTGAGTAAAATTTCCCTAGTTCAAATTTTGCAAGATGATTTTTCAGTCTTTCCAGTCTAGTTATTTATCTTCAGGAGACTCCTCGATTATTCCAAGATTCTAATCTAGGGGGAAAAATTGCATGATCATACATCTGTCAACCTAGATCAAATAAAGTAATGACACTAAGAATACTTTTGTGGAGCTCCATTTCCATAAAGAGTGAAGTAGTTGCTATCAGACCAGTAATCCCATGAAGAAAGAGAGGATACAATTTTTAAAAGCAAAAAGCTGTTTGAGTCCTTAAACAGCAACCCAAGCAACCAGGACTTGAGAGACAAGTTCCTGGAAAGAAGGGAAAAGCACTAACGTGGGTAACTTGCCATGATCTGCCACATCGAGGTCAGTTCAGTTCAATTCAGTTCAGTCGCTCAGTCGTGTCTGACTCTTTGCGACCCCATGAATCGCAGCACGCCAGGCCTCCCTGTCCATCACCATCTCTCGGAGTTCACTCAGACTCACGCCCATCGAGTCAGTGATGCCATCCAGCCATCTCATGCTCCGTCGTCCCCTTCTCCTCCTGCCCCCAAACCCTCCCAGCATCAGAGTCTTTCCCAATGAGTCAACTCTTCGCATGAGGTAGCAAAAGTACTGGAGCTTCAGTTTTAGCATCACTCCTTCCAAAGAAATCCCAGGGCTGATCTCCTTCAGAATGGACTGGTTGGATCTCCTTGCAGTCCAAGGGACTCTCAAGAGTCTTCTCCAACACCACAGTTCAAAAGCATCAATTCTTCTGCGCTCAGCCTTCTTCACAGTCCAACACTCACATCCATACATGACCACTGGAAAAACCATAGCCTTGACTAGACGGACCTTAGTCGGCAAAGTAATGTCTCTGCTTTTGAATATACTATCTAGGTTGGTCATAACTTTTCTTCCAAGGAGTAAGCGTCTTTTAATTTCATGGCTGCAATCACCATCTGCAGTGATTTTGGAGCCCAAAAAAATAAAGTCTGACACTGTTTCTACTATTTCCCCTTCTATTTCCCATGAAGTGATGGGACCAGATGCCATGATCTTCGTTTTCTGAATGTTGAGCTTTAAGCCAACTTTTTCATGTCGATGGTCAAGTGGACACAATTTCTGTGTACACTTGGGGGCCAGTAGACCATGAAGAAAGTGGTGGTTCAAATATTTTGGTTCAGCGGTATGTGCTCAAGAATTAGAGTTCAGATTTTCCAAAGTGAGTAGGACTGGATGAGCCAAGACGCCAAAGAAGATACGTGCAGAGAGCGAGACTAACATTCCACGAAACATTTCCCTTCAGGACTCCTCAGCTGCACACTCTGAGAAGCCGGAAAACCAGAGAAAGTGGCACACATGAGGTTAAAATACTAAGCAGAGATTTTGGTAGATTTGTAGGCTGAAGAAAAGAAAGTGGGGCTCAGGCTCACCAAGGAGGAAGCCCCCAGCAAACACCTTAGGTTTCAACTGGGATCTCTAAAAGCTTGTGCCCTAGGAATAAAAGAATATCAAAGTAAGATATTCCTCAAAAAGAATAAAACTCTGGTGCTGCAGACAGGAATCCACCCGCCAATGCAGCAGACAAGGGTTCAATCCCTGGTGAGGGAAGATTCTACATGCCTCGGGGCAAATAAGCCCACGTGCTATGACTACTGAAGCCTGCACACCTAGAGCCCGTGCTCCCCAGCAAGAAAAGCCATCGCAAGGAGAGCCCCAAGCACCACAAGGAAGAAAAGCCTCGTCTGTCACAACTAGAGAAAGCCTGCGCAAAAGCAGCGAAGACTCGGGGCAGCCAGAAAAACAAACGAAACTCAGAATCACATCCTCTCAATTCTTGACCGAATCAAAACAAGCAGCCCCCCAACTCTGTCTTCTAGAAGAAAACTTACTGCACTTTGAAGAAAGACAGCATCATTCAGAGCTTCTACAATTTTTACAAATACATGCTCTGACATTCTAGCAAAAATATTGCGTGAGGGGACAAGACCAAATGTCTAAAATGAGGGCAGAGGAGTGGGGTGGGGAGACATGACATAAAGCGATCCACTGATGATCCAAATACTGGAAGTTATCCGACATGGACATTAAAAGAACTATGATTAATATATCCAAAAAAATAAAATGACAAGTGAAGAATTACACCAAAGGACTGAGACCTGCTTTAAAGAGAAAAAGGAAAGGTAAAAATCAAATAAAGATTGTAAACCTCAAAAATACAATAGCTAGAACAGATTCACTTTGGCATAATGAAGAGGCTGATAAATCATCTCCCCACAAAGCAACTGTAAAGCCAGTCAGAACTGTCAAGTACAATCATTCCAGCATTCTGAAAATTCCAGCACACAACAAACAGAAGGAGAACTCTGGTGAGCCTAACCTAAGTACTGTAGTCCTCTTGCCTGGGGCCCCTCCCATCATCCG
>SJXQ01006279.1:75502-91554 GCA_006408695.1 Aepyceros melampus | reverse complement strand
ACGTAGCCTGGGGTTAACCAGAGGCTGAGCACATACATCGCAGAGACTAACGTGTAACACACAAACACATTCACAGCAAACAGAGTCTGAATACCTGCATAGAGAAGACACAAGTGGCCGTGGAACTAAAACCAAGAGCAGACTTGAAAACGCCCTGAACTCGATTGGACTTCCCAGGCCACACGCAGCTCTCTCCATAGAGAGGGGAAGCCTTCCTGGCTTGAGAAAATTGTGCACAACCTCTGTCTTTGGCTGAACCTACACCTATGCAGACACAGAAAAGATCCCCAGGAAGCCAACCTTTAAAAATAAAAGGCGAGGAAAAAAAACTCAGCAGAGACATCAGTGTGTAGACTCATCATGGGGAGACAGACTTCACAGCAAGTGTCTAAGTTACCTAAAGGTCAAAGGAAAAAAGTACCATAACCATTTTAAAACATCTTGAGCAGAAAAATTAAAATACGACATCAAAACTTCTAGGATGCTATTAAAACCACGGTTTAAAGGAAAATGTAGAGTTTTGAATGCATACGTTAGAAATGCAGACTGAAAATCAATAATCTAAGTATATTTCTCAAAAAAGGTAGACAACACCTAATTATAGTCCAAAAAAAGTTAAACTGGACACAAGAAATGGTATATATAAATATGTCTAGGCCTGTACTTAATATAATTACATCCACAGTACAAAACTTTACTACAAAGAAAACTTCAGTCTCAGAGCCTTCACTAATAAATTTTCTATCAAACACTGAAGACAGAAGTAATACCAATCTCTTCCAGAGAACTGAACAAAAGAGGGAAACACTTCTCCACTGATTTTATAAGACCAGCATATCCTTGATGTCAAAACAAGGCAAATTCATTACACAAAAGGAAAATCACAAGCTAACCTCCCCCCTCAAACATAGAAGCAAAATTCTTAAAAAATATTAGCAAATTGAATCCAATAAAACACAAAAATGATAGCACACCTGTTGGGTTTATGACAGGAACACAAGATTGTTTTAACGTTTTTTTAATATGATTACCACGTTGACAAAATAAACGAGAAACAAATTATATGACAATCTCAGTAGCTGCATAAAAAGCATTTGATAAAAGTCAACACATGTTCATAGTCAACTGCCTATCAAATTAGAAATTAGAGAGTTTTCTTTAACAAAAAATTTTCAATCAGACTCCTAAGTAAATGCCATACTTTAAATACTGAAAGCTCTCCTTCCTGATTTTGGGAACTAGAAATATATGCTATCATCACTACTATTCAAAATTATAACTGAGGCCCTAGTGCAACAAGGCAATAAAAAATAAATAAATGGAAAGTATAAGAACTGGACAATAAAAAATAAAACTCTTCCCTACATAAAATGATCATGCACAAAATCCAAATGAATCTGTGGGCAAACCATTAAGACTAAGAGTGAACGGAGCAAAATTAGATTCTTAGATTCACTAAGAAGTGAATGGAGCAAAATCCTTGGAAACTAGGTCAATGCAACAAAAATCTATCACATTGCAACAGATTTGTACAGGCAACAAAAATTAGAAGATGAAATGGTAAAAGATGTCATTGGCAGTAACAACAAAAAAAAATAAAATTTAATGAAAGATATACAAGAATGCTACCAATAGAACTTGAACATGTTAAAGACAACCTGTAACATTCATTGATTAGAAGAGTCAATACCATAAAGACGGTAAACTCTCCGAAACTGATCTACAAATTCAATGCAATCCCAACCAAACCTCGGCCAGGTTTTGTGTGTGTGGAAATTGATAGAGTGATTCTAGAATTTTTATATAAATGCTAAACACCAAGAAAAAGACAAAAAAAGAAGAAAAACAAAAATGAAAGACTTACTCAACTTGATGTCAGAACGACAATAATTTAAGGCACTTTATTAAACAAATAGCCCAACAGAACAGAATACAGAGAGTCCAGAAACAGATTCACAAACGTTACATGATTATGTGATTGATGAAAGAAGGGCCACTGCAATTTAGGGGAGAAAGGATGATCTTTATAATAGATAATGCTGAGTCAACAGGATATTTACACAGATATAAATAACCTTCACCCCTACCTCACACCATATACAAAACTCAATTCCAAGAGGATTATAGATCTAAATGTGAAAGGTAAAACAGATGATTACACAGGTGATAATGCTAGTGACTTAGTGAAAATGCATAGAGCTGTATGTAACATTATGCCTTGTATACCTTTCTGGCTGCATGCTAATTATCAATGACAAAAGTTTACTTAAAAAGAAAAACACTGCTTCCTTAAGTCTCTACATGATACATAAAACATAAAACAGATAAAAGAAAGTGATTCTGAAAAGTCTACACACAGCAACCAGAGAGATTTTCTAGAACTCAAATACGATCACTTATGCCCCTGCTGAAAATACCATGCTGTTGTTTAGTCACTAAGTCATATCCAACTCTTTGCAACTCCAGGGACTGTAGCATACTAGGCTCCTCTGTCCTCCACTATCTCCCAGAGTTTGCTCAAATTCATGTCCACTGAGTCAGTGATGCTATCTAACTATCTCATCTTCTGCCACCTCCTTCTCCTGTTGACTTCACTCTTTCGCAATATCAGGGTCTTTTCCCAAGGGTCAGCTTTTCAAATCAGCTGGCCAAAGTATTAAGCTTCAGCTTCAGTCCTTCCAAAGAATGTTCAGGGTTGATTTCCTTTAGGACTGGCTGGTTTGATATCTTTGCAGTCCAAGGGACTCTCAAGAGTTTTCTCCTGCAAACAATTCAAAATCATCAATTATTTGGTGCTCAGCCTTCTTTATGGTCCAACTTTAACATCTGCAAAGAATCCGCCTGTCAGCGCAGGAGATATGGGTTCAATCCCTGGGTTGGGAAGATCCTCTGAAGAAGGAAATGGCAACTCACTCCAGTATTCTTGCTTGGAAAATTCCATGGACAGAGGAGCCTTGTGGGCTACAGTCCGTGGGGTCACAAACACTCGGACATGGCTGAGCACACACACATGCACTCACATCCATACCTGACTACTGGAAAAACCATAGCTTTGTCTATACGAATCTTTGTCAGCAAAGTGCTGTCTCTTCCTTTTAATACACTGTCTAGACTTGCCATAACTTTTCTTCCCAGGAGCAAGTGTCTTTTAATTTCTAGCCTGCAGGAACCATCTACAGAGATTTTGGAGCCCAAGAAGATAAAATCTGTCACTGCTTCCCCTTTTTCCCCTTCTATTTGCCATGAAGAGATGGGACTGTTTTTTGAATGTCGAATTTCAAGTCAGCTTTTTTCACTCTCCTCTTTCACCCTCATCAAGACGCTCTTTAGTTCCTCCTAACTTTCTGCCATTAGAGTGCTATCATCTGCATGTCTGAGGTTGTTGATCTTTCTTCCCGAAATCTTGATTCCAGCTTGAAAATATTTTAATGTCTGCAAGGAGATCCAACCAGTCCATTCTGAAGGAGATCAACCCTGGGATTTCTTTGGAAGGAATGATGCTAAAGCTGAAACTCCAGTACTTTGGACACCTCATGTGAAGAGCTGACTCATTGGAAAAGACTCTGATGCTGGGAGGGATTCGGGGCAGGAGGAGAAGGGGACGAGAGAGGATGAGATGGCTGGATGGCATCACTGACTCGATGGACGTGAGTCTGAGTGAACTCCAGGAGTTGGTGATGGACAGGGAGGCCTGGCGTGCTGCGATTCATGAAGTCACAGAGTCGGACACGACTGAGTGACTGAACTGAACTGAACTGAATCTCACTTCCGCTTCCTCACCAGCCACTTCTCATCCCCTTCCCACTTCACTCCATCCCCTCCCCAACTCTACCTATTCAAGAAGCCATATTCTCCCTAGAATAGATTCTAGGGTTTCAATATGCAAAGTTCCCTCCTTTTAGCTCTTGCCTACTCTCACCAACCTGGCTAGTTTGTTTTCTATGTTTGTGAGTCTGTTTCTGTTTTGTAAAAAAGTTTATTTGTATCGTATTTTAGAGTCCACATGTGATATCATATGATATTTCCCATTGCCTGACTTACTTCACTTAGTATAAACCTTCGGTCCATCCATGTTGCTGCAAGTGGCATTATTTCCATCTTTTTTAGGACTGAGTAGTCCTGGGTGTTCACTGAAAGGACTGATGTCGAAGCTGAAACTCTAATACTTTTGCCACCAGATGCAAAGAGCTGACTCATTTGAAAAGACCCTGGTGCTGGGAAAGATTGTGGGCAGGAGAAGGGGAGGACAGAGGATGAGATGGCTGGATGGCGTCACTGACTCAACGGACATAGGTTTGGGTGGACTCCGAGAGTTGGTGATGGACAGGGAGGCCTGGCGTGCTGTGGTTCAAGGAGTCACAAAGAGTCAGACACGACTGAGCGACTGAACTGAACTGAACTAACGTTTCCCATTGTCTATATATATATATACACACATATATACATATACCACATATTTATCCATTCATCTGTCAATGGATATTTAGGTTGCTTCCATGTCTTGGCTATGTAAATAGTGCTTCTATGAACATTGGAATGCATGTATCTTTTCAATCTTGAGAGTTTTCTCTAGATGCACGCCCAGGAGTAGGACTGCTGGATCATATGGTAGCTCTATCTTACTTTTTTTTAAGGACCCTTCAGTAAAACTTTTAAAAAAGGCACTACCACAATATATTTAACCTAAATCCCACAATTTAACCACAGTTATTTTTACTTTTCTATCCTGATTTCAAAAGATGGCTCCATCTAAAAAAAATAACTGCTACATGAAATATGTCTCGCAAAACACATCAATTGATGAAAATGTTTTGTAGAATCAGTTTAATAAGAAACTCCAATTATATTCATGGAAATATCACTGATGCTGTAGTTAGTATGCCTGACATTTTAATATGCTAAACTATTAAACAGTATATATATCATTTATTTTACCTATGTAAATGAATATATTCTCTTATAAAACCAAAAAATTCATGGGCTAAATATAGGGTTGACACCTTCAAAAGTGAAAATATGCCTACCTGAAACTTAAAATTACATATTGGACAGCATCAGTCTAAAGATTAAAATGCCAATACTAATCTAAAGAGCATGGCTTGGAATCACCGGTTGTCATGGTGACTATAAAAAAATGCGTGAAGCCTGTGAGTGAAGGTCACAGAAAGTATTACTCAGGATGTATGTAGCCCAGGTGCAGTATCTAAGCCTTAAATCTGTGATCCATTAGGAGCTGTATTTTAATGGAAAACAGTCAAACAGTAACTTGAAATCAGTATGGAATGGGATGATAACAAAAGTTCACCTAAAATGGTACCTCCAGCTTACCTGAAATAATATACTTCTTTCTAATGGGTAAGTGCCTCTCCAATCTAGAGAAGGTTTAGAATTAAACAGAGACTCTCAGGTGGCACAGGAGTAAAGAACCCCCCTGCCAATGCGGGAGATTCAAGAGACTCAAGTTGGATCCTGGGTCAGGAAGAATCCGTGAGGTAGGAAATGGCAACCCACTCCAGTATTCTTGCCTGGAAAATTCCACGGACAGAGGAGCGTGGTGGGCTCTGGTCCACGAGATTGAAAAGGGTCAGACTGGGCACGCACAGCAGCATAGAGACAACAAGGAAAATGAGACTCATGTTAATACTTTTTAGGATATTTTAGAAATATGTTTTATATTAACTGGAACAGTTTGTGCATAATTATTACGCTTTTAATGTTTAAAGGAATCTGACATAAACTGACATGTGATTCTCCTTAAAATGTGAGCTATATTTAGACATATGATTTATTTAGATTGAAGTGTTTAAAAGGATTTGGCTGTCTATAAAATATAATTTTGTAAGTGATGGAATAGTCAAAGGAAATTGAGCTAAGTATTTGGAAAGGCTTCACTCATTTGAATCATACATTTGCCCACTAAGCATCTGATTTGTTTAAAAAGAAAATCAAATATATGAAATAAATATATACAATTGAAAATATTTTAGGGTTTAGATTTAACTAAGTTTACAAACGAGACTGATAGTTTAAGGATCTCAATCTGTTCAATTTGAACTAAAGTTTCATCAAAGAAAAATAGATGGTGATTGCTCACATTTAGCAGATTTATAAGCGGAATAAGAAGATATGTAACTTAAATGCTTAAAGGCAACTCGATATTTATTTTTACCTGTAAAGATATCAAATATTACTGAAATTGTCCTTTCTGCAGACAAAATTTACTCTTAACAGCTAATAAGACTTTACAAATATTAATTCACTTAACCCACATACCCAACGAAGTAATATACTCCCCATTTTATAAGTCAAGAAATGAAGGCACAGCATTATTAAGCCACCACCCTAAGGTCATAGAGCTAGATGGTAGCACAGCCAGAGTCCAAATACAAGCTGTCTGGCATCAAAATTCACACTCTTAACCACTGTGCTTTGCTGACTCTCAGACTGCCCTTGAACATGACAGAGAAAGCTCATCCTGACAAAAATAACTAGTTGTTCAAAAAGGTGAGCTTTTACATGCTGTTAAGATGGTAACGAAAAATCTCGTTTCTCTTTTTTTCCCAGTAACTATCAAGAAAGGTTTGTGCTAGGAATTCCAGGAAAAACCCGTGATGCACAAGGGAGTGACCCAAAAGAGAACAGCTTCCAAGGCTTCTAACTTCATCCTGACCCTGTGACTCCAGGCCACTGGCGTTCTGAGACAAGGAACTCTCCCGCAGCGACAGACAACGTGTTGCTCTGACCCTCAAAGAAGTCCAGCCTGAGGGAAATGATACTTATTGAGTTACTTTTCATTGCATTTCTTTTCATCCTGTAACATCTCATCTGGCCTCTTTTTGGGTGTGTATTGGGGGAGAGGGGGGCATTAATTCTGAATCCAGGGCACAGTACAAAATAAAACAAAATAAATTCAGGAAAGAGAAGATAATTCCTTTTAATTTTGTTTTTAATTCTAAAAACAGATTGGGGGGAGACTTCACCCCCTCCTTCTACACCAAAACCCCATCTGGGAGTCTGTGGCAATGAGCATAAACAAGGACTATGGTTTTGATTACCTCCTGAGAATCACCTCCCTCTTCAACACTGACCACACCTACCACCCTGAATCTTTCCTACAAGGCAGCCACTCTTTCCAAAGCAAAGGTAATTAAAATGCATGTTCACTGCAGCAGGAAGGCGTTCTTTGTTGACTGGCAATTAACAAAGCAAGCATAGTCAATTTCAGATTGTGATTTATCATACAGATGATGGTTTTAAATTTACCAACCCTGTGTGATTTTGGATAAGTTATTTATTAGCATTTTTATAGATGCAGAAAATAGAGTGTGAAGATCAAGAGATAGTTTGTGTAACATACTAAATGGACTACTGGGGTGCCAGGTAAGTGATCAATAAATGATACCTATCACAATATTTATTATTAAAAGAACCTACAGAATTGTGTTTCCTTGTTTGCTTTTATGGACACCTGTCTCTTATTTGCTTTTCATATAGCTTAAACAAGAAAAGCCCGCTGAAATTAAAACACTTGATCACTATTCTATGGAGACAGTGAGAACACGAATTTATAACAGAGTGGGGTAGATAGGAGATAAAATAGTAAAAGCAATGTAAAGACAAATGTAAATTATTTTTAAAGATCCATGTTTTGCTCTCTTTGACTTGAATAATCAAAAGTTTATGCATAACTGCGAGTATAAACTTAAGCTCAGTTCAGTTCAGTCACTCAGCCGTGTCCAACTCTTTGCAACCCCATGGACTGCAGCAAGTCAGGCTTCCCTGTCCATAACCAATTCCCAAAACTTGCTCAAACTCACGTCCATCGAATTGGTGACGTGATTCGATGAACCATCTCATTCTCTGTCCTCCCCTTTTCTCTCACCTTCAATCTTTCCCAGCATCAGGGTCTTCTCTAATGAATTAGTTCTTCACATCAGGTGGCCAAAGTATCGGAGTTTCAGCTTTAGCATCAGTCCTTCCAATGAATATTCAAGATTGATCTTTAGGATGGACTGGTTGGATCTCCTTGCTGTCCAAGGGACTCTCAAGAGTCTTCTCCAACACCACTGTTCAAAAGCATAAATTCTTCAGCACTCAGCTTTCTTTATAGTCCAACTCTCACATCCATACATGACTACTGGGAAAACCATAGCTTTGAACAGATGGACCTTTGTCAGCAAAGTAATGTCTCTGCTTTTCAATATGCTGTCTGGGTTGGTCATAGCTTTTCTTCCAAGAAGCAAGAGTCTTTTAATTTCATGGCTGCAGTCACCATCTGCAGTGATTTTGGAGCTCAAAAAAATAAAGTCTCTCACTGTTTCCATTGTTTCCCCATCTATTTACCATGAAGTGATGGGACCGGATATCATGATCTTCATTTTCTGAATGAGGAGTTTTAAGCCAGCTTTTTCACTCTCCTCTCTCATTTTCATCAAGAGGCTCTTTAGTTCTTCTTCGCTTTCTGCCATAAGGGTGGTGTCATCTGCGTATTTGAGATTATTGATATTTCTCCCAGCAATCTTGATTCCAGCTTGTGCTTCAAAATTAAGCTAGCTAGAGTTTTTTATGATTTACACACACACACACACACACACACACACACATATATATAACCTTTTAAGATATGACCATCAGGAATCCAAATAAATTGAAAATGAAACTGTGATCTTTGATTTCTTATGTTGTATTTCAAATAACTAAAAGCTAAAGTGATTTTGTGGTGCCCTGATGATACATTTTGGAGCCTGGATAACTGAAGGAATGCCACTCTGTTTCCCAGGTGGTGTTAGTGGTCTCTCTGCCAATACAGGAGACAAGAGAGGCGAGTTCCACCCCTGGGTGGGGAAGATCCCCTGGAGGAGGGCATGGCAACCCATTCCACTATTCTTGCCTGGAGAACCCATGGACAGAGGAGCCTGGCAGGCTACAGTCCATAGGGTTGCACACACTCGAACATGACTGAAACAATTTAGTATGCACGCATGCAGGAAACCTGAGTCACTTTCCTAAGTCTCTAACATTGACACTTTTAAGGTCCTCAATACTGACTTTGCAACTAGGTTTTAAAATAATTATTTTATATCACACAAAAAATCTTTTAGGCATTCATTTAAGGAAAGCACATTTGTATTTATCTTATCTTTCAAAATGAATAAAGCATAGTTCTTGTTTACAGTCTGGCACACATTTGGTAAAGAATCCACCTGCAATGCAAGAGACCCTGGTTCAATTCCTGGGTTGGAAAGATCCGCTGGAGAAGGGATAGGCTACCCACTTCAGTATTCCTTGACTTCCCTTGTGGCTCAGCTGGTAAAGAATCTGCCTGCAATGCAGGAGACCTGGGTTCAATCCCTGGGCTGGGAAGATCCCCTGGAGAAGGGAAAGGCTACCCACTCCAGTATTCTGGCCTGGAGAATTCTATGGACTGTATAGTCCATGGGCTTGCAAAGAGTTGGACAGGACTAAGTGACATTCACTTTCATTTCACACACACACACACACACACACACACACACACAAATATATATGTGTGTTTTTAAACAACATGCTAAGTTGTTTTTCAGTTTTGGTTTGTTTTTAAATAGGGATAGACGGAGTTCTCTTGGAAGAGAGTGAGTGAGAAGGGAATATTACCTGGTCCTCAGGACACAACAGAGTGACTGGAAAAAGACCAGACCGCGCCTACAGCACAGGGAATGATAGCCATTATCTTGTAGTAGCTTACAACGATTATGCTGCTGCTGCTGCTGCTAAGTCGCTTCAGTCATGTCCGACTCTGTGTGACCCCACAGATGGCAGCCCACCAGGCTCCCCCGTCCCTGGGATTCTCCAGGCAAGAACACTGGAGTGGGCTGCCATTTCCTGCTCCAATGCATGCGTGCATGCTAAGTCGCCTCAGTCATGTCCGACTCTGTGCGACCCATGGGCAGCAGCCCACCAGGCTCCTCTGTCCACAGGATTCTCCAGGCAAGAATATTGGAGTGGGTTGCCGTTTCCTTCTCCATACCATGATTATAAGCTGCAAAAATACTGAATCACTGTGCTGTGCACCTGAAAACTAATATAACACTGCAAATCAACTACACTTCATTCTTTTTAAAAAGGTGAGCATAGACTGATGATAGTCCACATAAAGCAATCCCAAACAGATAAATGTAAAAGATACCTTTACATGTATATAGCAAAGCTCACACCACCGAAAATATACATTCTTTTAACATATGAATACAAATAATAAGTGAAAGAACAACTATCCTCGAAAGTATCTTTTCCATAAATTAGTCTGTTCCAGTTTTTAAGTAAGGAAAATAGTGACACAGGTCACAATATGCTATGAAGAAATAATTCTTGCTTTATTCTTGAAGAAATAATTCTGGCTTTAGGTTTTGTTCCTTTTTATTAAAATAAAGGGGGGAAAAAAACGAAGTACCATTACAATTGACACCTTTATTTCTACACTTGATATCAGTGAATTAAAAAGCAAAGTTTGCTGCAATCCTTGACATAAAGAAGCCAGGATTCTGGTACCTTTTTGCCTGCGTGCTTGTGTGTGCTCAGTCACGTCGAACTCTTATGACCCCATAGACTGTAGCCCACCAGGCTCCTCTGTCCATGGAATTCTCTGGGCAAGAATACTGCAGTAAGTTGCCATTTCCTCCTCCAGGGGATCTTCCCAACCCAGGAGTCGAACCCGTGTCTCCTGTGCCACCTGCATTGGCAGGCGGATTCTGTACCGCTGAGCCACCTGGGAAGCCTCTGTACTTTTAGAATAATATAACAGAAAGATCACATCAGTTTCCTCCTTCTTAAAATGGGGATCATAGTAGTACCTACTTCACAGAGTTCTTAAGATTAAATAGATTAATATTTGTGAAGTATTCAGAAAAGCACCTGGCCTTTAAGAAGCACTTGCAAGGGTGTGACTGACAGAAAAAAGACGGAATGCAATCATGCTGACCAGGGTCTGAGGAAACCATATGAAATGAGACAAAACGCCAGATGAGACCACACAGAAACCTTTCATTAGAGATTTACAATTCAAGAGTTTGAGTAATCATCTGTCCTTCAATTCAACTATGCCTGACACAGCACATCATAATAAAATTGTGTAAAATGCCATGTCTTCCTTGAACAGCTACGACTGTAATAGAGGGAAGATGGTTCACAACAGACTGATACTCAGAGAAACGATGTCTCATTTAAATGCCCCCAAATACGTGGGACAAACCCATAGTTTTCTTTTAAAGCTCCATTACTGTCTTGGCTATTTAACTGGTCTCTCTGACCAATTATGGGTTTCCCCAGTGACTCAGATGGTAAAGCGTCTGCCTGCAATGCGGGAGACCCGGGTTTGATCCCTGGGTCAGGAAGATCCCCTGGAGAAGGAAATGGCAATCCACTCCAGTACTCTTGCCTGGAAAATTCCATGGACGGAGGAGCCTGGCGGGCTACAGTCCATGAGGTCGCAAAGAATCGGACACGACTGAGTGACTTCACTTCCTGACCAATTATACAATATAATCATGTGGAAAATCTTTATTCTTATGTCCTAACTTGTGGTTTATAATATTCAAAGTGTGCTTACATCCCAGTTCAGGGGAGTCACTTTTTACTCGGTTGGGAGGAAAAGTGGAGGTAAGTGACCAGAACAGCCTCTCTGGCGTAGGAGTGACCGGTCTCTGGAAACCATGTAAACACTCGCTGGGGAGTTGCTTTAGGATTCTGGACCATAAGGTGCTGAAGAGATGATCTGTGCCATCCATCTTTTTCCTCCCCTTCACCCCAAGCCCTGAAAGGTCTCAGTATACATTAATCTCAAATCCCTTGGACAGCAAGGAGATCAAACAACTCAATCCTAAAGGAATTCAATCCTAAATATTCATTGGAAGGACTGATGCTGAAGCTGAAGCTCCAATACTTTGGCCACCTGATGTGACTCATTGGAAAAGACCCTGGTGCTGGGAAATTAGAGGGCAGGAGGAGAAGGGGATGACAGAGGATGAGATGGTTGGATTGCACATGAGTTTGAGCAAACTCCAGGAGATAGTGATGGACAGGGAAGCCTGGTGTGCAGCAGTCCATGGGGTTGCAGAGAGTCAGACATGACTTAGTGACTGAACAATACTTTTATTCACTGAACCCTCCACCTTGAGATTCTTTGGCTTTCACTTCAACTGGTTATGAGGTAAAGAAGCAGAGATCTAGATCCAGGCAGGTAGGGAAAACAGCGTTTCATCACCTAAAGGATTCCAGATTTTCCTGTCCACCACACGGCCTTTGTACATGTCCAAAATGTGAAAGTAAGGATTATAACATGGCCTGGATGGCAGGGGAGTTTGGGAGAGAATGGATACATATATATGAATGGCTGAGTCCCCTTGCTATCCACCTGAAATTCTTACCACATTGTTAATCAGCTACACTCCAATGTAAAATAAAGAAAGCTTAAAAAGAAAAAAAGAAGATTATAACATGTATTATGAGTTTTTTAGTACACACCATTATAAAGTAAGTTTTCTAATATTCTGGCTGAAAAACAAATTAACCAACTTATATTTTCTAAAAGCCCTGGAGGATATAAAATTACTTACAAAGCATTAAAGAATTAACTGGTAACTTTTCCCCATAAGAAAAGGAAGGCTAACATAGAATATTTGGGTATTAGGTATCATAAACAATGAGTTACACATATGATGAGAATATTTGTAATAGTTGGAAAACAAGTAATTCCTCAACTATAAGATCTCAGATGACTTTATCAAGCAATATGGAATAAAGAAAAGGAATCAGCTGATAAACATTTGCTGACTGATGTCCAAAACTATTCTACATAATTGCTACAAAGAATTGGCACATATGGAAATCAAGCATTGATCTCGAACTATGTTTATAACACTCCAATTCTGTGCCAGACTGAAAAAATATATGAATTTCCCATTTTGTAAAGTGGTTTACAAAATGGCTTGAGATCTTATCCTCATTATAACGAGAGAAGGAAAAAAATGAAACACACGCCCACGAAAGTTTCTCAGCCTCCGTCAACCTCTACTAACTGTCCATAGCACAAACACCCTTTCCTATCACCACGAGCATGGGTTTCCCATGCCTTTCCTCAGCACAGCGGTTACAATCAATACTCACCACACATAGCAGGTCAGCTGACAATACCTTACATTTACAGCATTTTTTCCTTGAAGTCCCAGGGCTAACATTATTCTCCCCAGCCACAAATCCAAATCCAAGTGTTTTGGCAATGAAGAAATCATGTTTTAAAAAACTATCATCTTTTTCACAAATACACTTTTACAAATGCCACAGCACATTGTACGAGACGCTACATTACCAGCCAGTCATCGCGTTATCACAGAGCTGGAAACTGCTAGAGAACACTGACCCAGAAACAGCCAACAAAGCCTCCAATGGCCTAATGTTGCCCATGCAGGCTCATATGGTTAAAAACATGACTTTCAGTGGCACAAGAACAATGCTGATCTGACTTAAATGAGACCATTTCTTGACTCCTTTTATCTCTTTGGACATGCTCACTAAGTCAAGTTACAGAATACTTCAGGCTGTGTTTATAATTATCAGACCAAATTTTACCACATATACCAAAAATTAGGACCAGGGTTTTATTTTAATTATTAAATTAAAACTATAAAATTATGATGTTACAAAATTATAAAATAATGTTACAAAATTAAGACTTTTCTAATTGTAAGGCTCTGAAGCTTAGAAATGCAAAAGATTTCTACTACTGTGAATGAGCCAGTGACAACTGGTATACTACACCTAAGGATGCTCTGTGCTGTTCCCTCCTTCCACCAGGTGGCCAGTCTCAACCATGGACCTACTGCACACTCCCATCTGCATTTTCTAAGGGGGTTCTATAGATATCACAGCATTTTGGGGGGTGCTTTCATTATTTGGTCATGCACATACCTCGTGATGCTAGTAACATATATAAATTATTGTCTTTCACTTTACTGACAAAAGCTTCGTTTCTTGCTCAGAGCTTGTGTAAATAAACCACTAGGACAAAGCTGGGCTTGCAATACATGCATGTTTATTTCTGATGTTTACTGACTTTATTTTCTTGGCAGAAGTGATCCAGCTTTAAAGATGCCAAACTATATTGAATCCTGGGCCTCGGGTGAGCTAGTAGCAAAGGCAAAACACGAGTTATCACTGTGCTGAATTAACATTGGCTATCTCCAATCTTCAGAATCCAAACTAAGGACCACAGACTAGAAATCATAGCGAGGGGCCCATGTAGCTGAAAGGCAGGTCCAGAATCCTTGCACTTGAATGTTGGATTTGCTTACAAAGATGTGAATAACGCTGTACTGTTGCTGCCTCAGAAAGAACACAAAACTAATTATTTTTAGTACAAAACATGAAACGATATTCTGTCTATAGAATAGGACAAGGCCTCAATGTTCATCCTAGTTGCCTTTCATGCTTAAATGAAAAAATGCTCATTTTTCCTCTCCTGGTTATCTTCTGAAAATAGATCAACTTCATTTAAATCAATGTACCATTTCACTACCATCATTGCAGAGCATCTGTGAATCACTCTACAGGTTAAGATTCAGTTTAATAACAAAACCAATTGTGAAATAATCTGCAAATTATTGCTGCAACTCAATTCTTTATAGTCTCCAATACAATCTTCTAATGAAGTGACATCACTTAAAATTACTAGCAAATATGAACAGACTCAGAAACCTAGTAATCAGCCAGCTAACAGGTGTTGAAATCCCAAAAGAGAGAAGAGAAGTATCAGATAATCACTTTATGTCTGACACCTCAAGTAGCTTTAATATCCGTAATTCTAATCAACTGCAATTCAAAATGATCAGTGCCAATGGTTTCTTCTCATTAACTACCTTTAAACAAAAATACAATTTCTTGTTTTCCATAAAATTTTCTCTGACCTCTTCCAACTTAAAGATTATTTTGCTAAGTTGGGTATACAATTCAATATCTTCCTATTATCCCCTATTTCAAAAAAATTAACAAATACCTTATTCCTTCTGCACTGATCAGCTTATTTCTTAAAAATGAAAGCTGTCTTCTTTCACATGCTGCTGCTGCTGCTAAGTCGCTTCAGTCATGTCCGACTCTGTGCGACCCCACAGACGGCAGCCCACCAGGCTTCCCCGTCCCTGGGATTCTCCAGGCAAGAACACTGGAGTGGGTTGCCATTTCCTTCTCCAATGCATAAAAGTGAAAAGTGAAAGTGAAGTTGCTCTGTCGTGTCCGACTCTTCGCGACCCCGTGGACTGCAGTCCACCAGGCTCCTCCATCCATGGGATTTTCCAGGCAAGACTGGAGTGGGATGCCATCACCTTCTCCAAAGATGGTATCTAAGTCTTCACAATTCTATTTTTAATCTACTCTATGTCTGCTACAAACTAAATATCACGAAATGATGGCAGGGTTGAGGCCCGTTGAGAAAGGAGAACACTACCCATAACTTGAGCAGTTCATCCAGTAACCCTATGCCCTTGGCAACGGATCGTAACCCTCTCACCACACTCATAAACAGATGCAAACACCGCCCAGACACCTGCCCTCAGAGATGCTTTGGTTTGCTTCCTCACACATAGAAACCAAAAAAAGGCATTTCCAGTTCCTTAAAGCACGAACACATTACCTTCCAGAAACAACAGCGCTGACATGGGTGCCAAGCATCTAATCTACAAAAGTACTGGTCCTGTTAACTTTCGTATTGCCAGAGGGAATCCCAGGCTACCTCTCCCATTTAGTTACAGGTGCCAGCACCCATTCCAAAGATAAAGGTGCTGATGTTCAAAAGCCCAGGGAACTTCAAAAGCGCCTCAAAATGCTCCCGTCCCAGGCATCGAAACCTGGGCTCACTTTTCAGAGATTGTTAAAAAATAATAATAATGAAGTCTCATTTGTTCCCTTGGCGACCCATAGCATCATCCCTCCCTCAAAGACGATCAACTCGGCAACATCAAAGTCGCAGAGGGAAATATTTTCACATCTTTTTGTCTCCTCCCGCCCCCCTCCCGCCAAAAGAGACA